>OMKN01023715.1:0-14748 GCA_900302345.1 Melanonus zugmayeri | reverse complement strand
AACCCCCCCCCCCCCCATTTGTTTTGAAATGTCACAACAACTGTTCCTCCTCCTCCTCCTCCTCCTCATGTCATTTAGGGTTTATTTCCCTCAGTAAATCTCCAGTGGATGCACCGGGAACTCTCTTCCCTCGACACTCACAGTCACAGCTTGTCACCAGTTAAACCTGCACTATTTAACTTTTCTACTGCAGCTACTTACTCCAGTTTCTCAAGGATAAAAAGCACCCATCCACGTGTCAATCTATCCAGGGAATTGTTCTCTATAAATCCTTTTTTTCCTGCTCCACTTTTGCCCCCCCCCCTACACACACACACTTTTGATTGCTATATTATTGATCTAAAGGAAGGGAAGCAACAACATGTTGGCATTTCTAAAACTTAAAATAAAAAATAGGCTAATGATTTGAGTGCTAGGTGTGAGGATACATTTCATTGGTCCCATCATGGCTATCAGTGTAGTGTATGTGTCCACTGTTGGTGTAACTGAACAACCACTGCATTTAAATGAATGAGGCTGTAATTGCTTTACAACATGTTGTAATATCTTCAAAGCCCTCTTCGGGGTGTTTATGGATACTCTCGCCCCATTAGGGCCGACTAGAGAGCCATATTCTCAGTAACGAGCACACACCCTGGGGTGTGTTAATAAAGCGTTTATCTAGCGTGATTTCTCAGTTCCCTCTGCTCGTAAAACAGAATGAGCTTTATTAGTTCAAGTGGAGCCCTGTACTACAGTCTTCCTGACAGGTGTCAAGAATTGAACTCAACGTTGGCATTTGTTGGCGTTCCTCTGGCATTTGCAAACACAAATTAATTTCCATCTATTCGTTCAAATTAAAATGCAAAAAAAAAGACGTCATTAATATGTCAGCTAACGGAATGTCAGCTAACTGAATGTCAGTTAGCATTAATCCATTAATTGAGTTCACTTTATGTAGGCAGAAAAATACCCTACTCTGTGGGGTCTTTCTAGGCCTCTCATGCAGGCTGGCATCCAGGTCTGGTTTATTCTGGGCCAAGGGTTCCTACAGGATATCAGATGGAGAGTCCATGAACCCAAGAACCAGCATGACTAGAGGCTGACTGTAGAGTTCAGTCTGGCTGTAGAGTCTGTTTGGTTGGTTGTAGTTGGACTGTATAATTTAACTGTATCATTTGACTGTATCATTTGACTGTAGTTTAACTGTATCATTTGACTGTAGTTTGACTGTAGAGTTTGTCTGTAGAGTTTCACTGTAGAGTTTAACTTGACTATAGTGTGACTTGACTGTAGAGTTTGAGTGTAGTCTGGCTGTAAAGGGTTAAGATGACTGTAGATGAACTATAGACAGATTTTAGGACATGTACAAGCTCTGGTAACAGTTTTCAGAGAAGTATTCAGAGAAGCCCGGGGTGTAATTGAGTATATGGACGGAGCATCATAAACACATATGTAATCAGAGCAGTAGCCTATGGATGTTACATTTAAAGCCTTCCTGAACATACAGTACAGTACCAAGGAATGAGGACTCCATTGGAGTCAAGTTTGCGATTCGCTGGTGGTTTACTGTTTCTGTTACTGGTTACTGTTTCTTTTTCAACTGTACACAAACTGTAGCTGGTTAGATGTTACACCTGCTATGTATTAACTGCAGTACTGGGTTAGATGTCTATTCATGTATTCATGTATTTCACATTTCCAGAATGTTTCATCAGATTTTTTACATATGGTAATGAGAGCTGCGATTGTTTCTCCTCTTCTCCTCATCTTATTTTTGTTGTGAGAACTAACCTTCCCCCATGTTATTGCAGAGAGTGGATTGTTCAAACCAGTCCATGGGGAAACCTATCTTGTATCTTCTTTCTCTCTTTCTCATCCACTTATCCACAGTTATCTGCCTCTACTCCCTAGTCAGTTAGTATGTGAGCGCTTGTTTGTTTTTTAAATATCACCTTTTTCCTTTCCATTCCATTATCACATTACCAGATTGTGTGTGTGTGTGTGTGTGTGTGTGTGTGTGCGCGCGCACATCTGTGTGTGTTGTGCTGTGGGCGTGTGTCTGTGTGTGTGTGTGCGCGTGGGCCCATGTGTGTGTGTTTACAGTAGCACCTCCTATAACTCCAGAGGGATCCAGAGGGATAGGGTTCCAGACTATTACAGCATGGACACAAATAGAAGCGGGCGAGGGAGCAAGACATCAGCAGAGAGAGAGACAGAGACAGAGAGGGAGAGGGAGAGATAGATCATTAGTTGAAGTTCACATATTATTCTGATTACTATTAGAGTTTAAATCCATTAGTGCATATGAGGACCATGCAGAAGGCCTATGTTTTGGTTATTCTTTTTGTCCGTCATATTTATAATGGAAAGGTGAACGGTGGACCGCAGCCAACAGAAAACGAAGACCATTTGACGTCATAACCCTGATGTCACGTCGGGTCACGTCTGTCAGCAGGCCCTGTCCATGTCCACGCCAGTAGTGAGTCTCGTCTTTTACACTCTGTCACCCCTCTGTGTCACTCCCCGACCATGTTAAAGACACAAACAAGAAACGACACATTTCATGAAAAAGAGAAGTGAATGCGCAGAAGGATAAGTAGTAGTAGTGTTTCATGTCGATATCAGTATCAATATTGGTAATATTGATGAGTTTTTAAGCAATCACACGCTGTTGTTTGTACCTACCAATCCTAATCTATAGTCTGCATCAGTTATTATTAATGGACATTCTGTGCTTATGTGTATCGCATTGTTTTTAGCCTTTAGATTACTAATGAGTTTCTTCTGTAGTAACCTCGTTCCCAGGCGTTCTCATCTCACGACGGAACGCCTGGAACGGGGTTCTCCAAATCTGCTATCTGTTATTGGACAGAGAGAGGGCGGGACTTCGGAGGGAGGGACATCCATTTCAGTTACGTGGGTTTAGCGGCGAGAGAGTGGGAGGGACTTCTGACAGAGGGGTATCCGTCTCTGTTACATATTTCGGATATTGTGTTAAATTCTTCGTCAAAAATCTCTTCTCGCTCCGTGGACTGTTAACTGGCGTACACAGCTCTTAGGGAGTAAGAGAACAGAAATTGTGTTGTGGTAGATCAAGATAACGCTACAATTCATGACCCTCTCTAAGCCTACTTCGGCAGAATATCTCCATAACAAAACAGGACAGAAGGCGTAACTCTGCCCCTTTCAGTTTTTGGTTTCCGGCCCAGGCTCTGTGTCGTATCCCCCCAGAAGTTCTGCTACTGTATAACATAGTAGGGTTTGAGATTTGAGATTACATTGTGTTAGATTCAATAATTCACCCTGCTATTAGTTCTTATTTTTATTGATACAATGGTGTCGTTTTATTTATTTTATTTTATTTTTTTCATTCTTTATTCAATCAAGTGAAATCTCATTGAGGTTAACTAGACCGAGAGGGTAACATAATCAACAAGACATTATTGTTCCCTACACAGACCATAAAATAGATTTTTCCACCTGCCATGCTCCATAGTGAACAGTAGGTGGCGCCTGGAACTGCGTTTTTTTTCCTCAGTGAAAAGTGCACAGAAGAGGCAGCAGAAAAACGCCAATACAGAATAGTTCTCTCTCTCAACCTCTCCCCCTCCTGTTCATTCTAGAGACGTGTGATTGTTGTCTCTACGCTACGATTTCTGATTAAAATCTCAAATTGTCACACTGCGCGGGGTGTTGTTTTATTTATTTCTCGGCAGGAAGTAATACATGTTTGCACTGTGTGTGTGTGTGTGTGTGTGTGTGCGCGCGCACGCGTGCATGTGTGTGTGTGATCCCTCTTTTAGCTGTCACTGATTAATTTCAGACTGAGTAGAGCTATAGAGCAATCCAGAACTTCCATAGCAATTATTTGCAAAAAATAATTCATAATTTAGGAAAATAATTGAAACCCCTGCATACAATACTTTTGACTTTTTCTGCAAATTGAAATGAAAAGTTTAGTATTGGTTTAGTTGAATGGAAATCGTCAGCAAAGCAACTCATTCTGTCCCTCTGTTAAGATGTGTTGATCTCAATGGAGGGGGTTTTACAGCATTCACACACACGTGAGACCGTGAAAGTGTGTGACTTGTGCTTTGGGTGTAGAAGATCTCAGAGATATCAGGAAACCAAGAAGACCCGTGGTTTCAATATATCTCTCTCTCTCACTCCACCCTCCTGATGTCTCTCGCTCTCTCTCCACCCTCCTGATGTCTCTCTCTCCTCATGTCTTCTCCACAGTCCTCCAGTTGAAGCTCCAGCAGAGGAGGTCCAGACAGGAGCTCATCAACCAGGGGATCATGCCTCGTAAGTAGACACCCAAAGACCCATAGCCCTATAGCCTCATAGCCTCTTAGCCCCATAGCCTTATAGCCCCATAGCCCTATAGCATCATAGCCCCATAGCCTCATAGCTGTATTGTTCCATAGCCCTATAGCCCTATAGTGCCATAGCCCTAGAGCTTTATAGCCACATAGCCCAATAGCCTCATAACCAAAACTGGCCAAGGCATGTTAAATTGGAATTTGGTTTGTGGTTGAGAGATGAGAAACGGTTTAAATTCTAGATGAATTAACCAATACTGAATTGCTACTGTGATATATATTATATATCCTGTAACTGAATTTGATCTCTTTTACAACTACATTGCCATTATGTAGCAAAGCTAAGTGATATTTTGATTTGATTTGATATCCAGATGAGCTGTGTGTGAGTGCGTGTGTGTGTGTGTGTGCATGCGTGCGTGCATGTGTTTGTGGACATCTAATCAACGCATAAGTTGCGCAGAATTTCGCAGACGTGTCCTTTGTTACCATGGAAACAATAACGGTTAACGGTTACAACCGGGAACTGTGAAAAGGGGCTACAAACACCTCTTGTCATACTTAACACCTTTTCCCATTGGATCCTGAGTCTCCCTCTGCTGTCTCTCCTCCTCCCTGCTCTTAGCTTCTTGGTTCGCCCCTCGGTCGCAACATTTCAGCTGTTTTGCACCGAGGCGGTTAGTAAATAAATGTGTCACTCTCGTATGTGCACTCATGTCTATTCTCGAAGCGCCAGGCCATGGCCAAGCAGAGATATAGCAGATTTTGTATCTGTCAAAAAAAAAAAGATTTAGGGGGGACGGATCAGTGGCTCAACTCGCTAGTGCGCCAAGCATGTAGGAAATATGCACTGGAACGACCCAGGTTAAGTATCACTTGCTCTCTCTCTTTCAACCCACTTTCCTTTCTCTCTTCACGGTCCTGTCCATAAAAGCCCATGAATATATTTAACGATAGCCAATGCCATTATCTATAGTACTGTACGTAAACAGATCATAAGTTGAAATCAGAACCGTAATATATGTACGGAGGTCATATCGGTGGAATGTTCTCCAGCCAATGAAAGCTGGGGTAGGCAGTATTTGTTTTGGGATCATTGGGCAAAAATTCCATAATAACATTTCAGCATATTGTAATTCAAATGGTTTGAGACTACACTAGACTTCTGCACCTCCTCTTGGCTCTGTTTTCATGGCTTTAGAAAATCTAGCCCGTGACGGGAGACTTTGGCCAATCACAGAGCATTTCAGAGAGCTCCAATTGGCTGGTCTACAAATACAGATGTGCGTGCAAGTCCCTTCAGATGGTGAAAATCGGAAGGGAAAATGGCGGAAAATCCTGCAGAAAAAGTTGCTATTCCAGCATTGGCAACAACTGCACCGCAAAGCAACCCAAAAAGTTATCAAAAAGAGAGTCTAAAAGAGAGTCTGACAATAAACACAATGAAACACGTGTCAATATCGGCGACGCGTTTCAGAGATGGAGAGAGCTTTGCAATTTCATCAGCCTCAGGTTGGATTCTGAGCTTGCCATTCTTCTCCCGGACAGGTAAGCTAATATAAATATCTAAATGTGTTGTAGTGGTTCGTTAGGTTGTGTAGGTAGCTTTACCATGAAAGTGGCTATATTGAATGTTGCTAATAGTTTAGTTTAATGAGTACTCGTACAAGTACTGTCTCGAGTACTAAGTTAGTCATCCATTTCAATCATCCCGATTGTCTTGTGAACTATACGATAGCAGAGAAATAAATGTCCTAGGTGGCAACGGCAGGAAGTCGGATCCAATGTTGCACTGTATTTTTTTTTTTTATTATTATTATAATTGTTTGATATTGGACTGCATGCCCTGGGAGGAGTAAGCCACCAGAGTTTTTCTCATTATGTGTTTGGCATCGATCAACCCCCGTTCAGTATTATTTATTTTCCCATAGAGGAAACACATTTTCCACCTGAGATAGGCGTCCATTTTGTTCTGAACAAGTTTCTCCAGTTTCTTTTGTTTTCGTGGTTCCCACAAAACGAACAGCCCTCAAACTACCCCCATCTCCATCCCATCCCCATCCCCCATCCCAGCAACCGTGACCCCCAGGATAATGGTTTGTGTTTACAGTCA
Source organism: Melanonus zugmayeri (assembly GCA_900302345.1). Classification (NCBI taxonomy): domain Eukaryota; kingdom Metazoa; phylum Chordata; class Actinopteri; order Gadiformes; family Melanonidae; genus Melanonus; species Melanonus zugmayeri. The sequence goes on along the minus strand of OMKN01023715.1, from coordinate 8,331 downwards.
CAAACTGCACAGGACTTGCAGCAAACCATTACTTGCAAACTATTACTTTTTTTATATATGCTATTGACTCCTGATTTCATCATTTGAATTTATTTCGTGACTTTGAATCATCTTGGAATATAGATTCCATTTTGTTATATTTTTCCCTGTTTATTTTTGGTAACTTGAACTAGCTTCAACTCCCCCCACCACCAGTGGAGTTGTTTGTTTCACACTCATTTACGACCTGTACAACCGATCCTTAGTCATCTCAGCCTAAGATGTCTTAATTTGTTATTTATACTTTGTTTTATATTCCTTTGCAATGACATGTATGATCAAGCTCTATAATGGTATTGTATGTATGTGTCTTGCAGTTATGAGAATATGAGGGTACCGTAGATACATTGCCAGAGTGCCAGACTGCTGGATCTCTCTCTGATCAGTGAGTCCAACTTGTTTTTGTTTGCTATCATGTAGGCCCAAATAGGCCTTTCCATTGTTGTCCTCACCAAGAATCATCGGGAAACCAGCTGAACTTGAGATGCCCTCTCTCTGGTTCATATTGATTTAAACTTGATTCCCTAATTTTCAGAGATGATGACTTCTCTGTTGCTGGTGTTGGAGAGCTGGATACCAGGAACAATGAACACATATCACTACAGCAACGTGATGCATGGTATATTTTCCATTACAGTGACAAATACCATAGCATATGAATTATATCCTGCATGCTTGGTGGTTATATTCTGGTCTCAACATTAGTGATGTGCAGTCATGTGATGTTCTCCTCATATTATTTAATTGTGCTTAGTATGACTAGATTTGAATGCTGACAGCGTCAATGTAGAGGAGTTCAATGACATTCGGAATTCCATGTAAGTTTATCTCTTTGTCACAAACTATATTTTTGGGCATGGGCCCCTTGGGCTCAAGATAATATGACAAAATCATTTTTCATCCTGTCTATAGCATTGACTGGGCAGATGACACCTGGTGACCCACTGAAGAGACAGAGTCTGTTTTATTCTTTAGAGGAGAAGGAGACCAGGGAAGTGGACAGTGATGATGACAGTGATGGCGACTACGTGCCCCCTTTGTGTGTTCGGTTGGTCACAAGCAAACTTTCTCTGGTGAATGTAATGATGTATCCATCCATTGTCTTTGTTCAGTCTTTATTTGTGTCACGGGAGGGGGTTAGAGCCTAACTTCACATTAACTGAGTGCAAGGGATGTAACTGAAATTGAACAAGTCCGTCATTATAAGTATCTGGGTATCTGGGTTGACAATACTCTATAAAATAAGTAAATCATGTTTCATGTTGAGAGTAGAAAGAGAATTGTCCAAGCGACACTCCTCCCTGTACTCGATTATGCTGATACAATTTATACACATGCTGTACCCTCAGCTCTTAAATCATTGGATCCAGTCTACCATTCTGCATTGCGTTTTATTACCAGGGACAGCTACCATACACACCACTGTGAGCTTTATAAAAAAGTAGGATGGCCCTCCCTTAATTCAAGGAGAGCCCAACATAGCATATTGTTCGTCTATAAAGCTCTTATTCAAGAATTCCCGCAATATTTATGCTCACTACTCAAATATAAAACTAGCAATTACAACACACACTCGCAGGAACGATTGGCACTGGAGATCCCTCGAGTGAGAAAAAGCTCATTTAGTTTTAATGCACCTCATATCTGGAGGCCCTTCAAGGCTCGCTAGGGTTCCAACACCTCGTTCCTCTAGATGGGTTTAAACTCTTGATTAAGGACATTTTTATAGATTAATGCAACTGTTTTAAATGTCTTCCTTGTTCCTACTGTATGTATATATATAATTCATCTATTCAATTATTTTATTTGTATTATTATTTTATTTTGCTTAATCTTGTTTCTATTGTATTGTTTTGCTGTGTTTGTCTCAGTGTGATCCCCTGTATAAAGAAAGAAAGAAAGAAATGCAATATATTTCTATGCAATGTCATGACTATCCTGCATGTAAGATAATCATGCAAAAGAGGGGACAATGCTGTATGAATTGAAAATGGGGGGGGGGAGGGGGGACTTCCCAGGTTGACCAATCAGATAAACTGGGTAGGATGGGATTGCCACCCTATTGGCTACATGCCTGCTACAAACTCTTATCTCCACAAGGTGTCAAAAGCACAAGGTGCTTGAGGAGTGTTTGATATATATGTGAAGGTTGCTCCTGTATGATTAATGGTGGAAGATCCTCAAAGACAAACACACACACACACACGCACGCACACACACACACACACAAGAACTGTACATAACACATTTGTATATGCATTCACGCCACACTCTCAAGGTCCAATGTGTTTGGATCTGCATTGTAAGGCTATATGCCTACATGTTGGCGAAAGGCATGCATGCACAAAAGATCAGACGTACATGCCAATGACTTCACATAATGTACACACACACACACACACACACACACACAACCTGCCACATTTGCGGTCTCTTGTCTGAAAAGCGTCAGACAAAGGTTTCCATCGCGACAGACCAACCATTGAACACAAGAATGTTCTGGTTTCTTTAGAGCTTTATTGATGTAGATGTGTGATCTTCTTTCCTGTGCGGAGGATCAGAGATCAGTCAAATGCATTTGAGACAATCACACACAGAACAACATGAATGATTGACATAAGCACAGCGTAACTACATTCATCCACGCACAGCGTTTGTTCAGTGTAGTGTGATTAGCTGCCCAGAGGGTTCAGAGAGAGAGAGAGAGAGAGAGAGAGCGCGCGAGAGAGAGAGAGCACGCGAGAGAGAGAGAGCGCGCGAGAGAGAGAGCGAGAGAGAGCGAGATAGAGAGAGACAGTCTAATAATTGTATCATTAATTTATTCAAAAGTTACCATTTGCCATCTGGATCAAGATTAGCACCGTGTACGTTGCCTGTGCATAAGCATCGGGAATTAACATGTGTGAACGGAGTCACAGAAGATCAGTGGTGATCGGTGATGTTCGAGTTATGTAGGCCTACACACATTTATTTATAAAGAACAATCCCAATGACATTGGCCAATAGCCATCCTATTTGGCAGATAGGTAGGGAGCGCATGGGAGTTGGCCGGTCGGTAGTCCTCCAGACCTTTCCGTCATCACGATTCCAAGCCGGATTAGAGCACTTTCTCATCGTTTAGTAAAGCTCTGTTAATTACATCCTGATCCTGCCGTCCACTTGAAGCTGCCACAGGGCTCCACTGGATTGCTGTGATCTAGACTCATGGTTTTCCATCTACGGTGACAGTGAAGGGCTCTTTCATGGCCCTCTCATTACCACCACACCCACAGAAGCAGAGAGGACCGTGAAGTCCTGGAGATGATGATGAAATGATGGTAATGACGGTGATAGGAAATCATTACTTGCCAGAGATAGTGGCTAGAGAATAGCGTAGTAGTTCGGGGGTTAAACTCCTAGCCAGAAGGTTGTTGGTTCGATTCCCAATGTCTAGGGGGCACGATACTCTAGTCTAGTGGTTCCGGTGTTTGACATCCAGCCAAAAGGTTGTGGGTTCAAAAACCCCCAAAGGGGGGTCCTTGAGCAAAGAAACTGCTCATTATATGTCATGTATCTAAATCAATTCCTTGTTACTTTGGATAAAATTGTTTGCAAAAAATGTGTCTCCATTTCTCTACAGTATTATCTGCTAGTACTATGATTCAAGATTTGCATTTGTCACACACACACGGGGTGTGTAGTGAAATGAAAAGTGTCAATGCTCAATGTGAATGTGCAAAATGGCAACAGTACACAGTATTTACAGTAATACATACAGTAATGCAATACAACAGCCATTTGCAATGCAATGCTGAGTTAATGGGACCACAGTGGAGCTCAAAGCAGATGACAAAATCCTCTCTTTTTTTTGTAGGTTTGTTGACCCCTGAAATCTAAAAGAGGACACGGTGTCTTAGCGCCGTCTAGACTCGTGAAGCTTTTTTATTGGAGATTGATTTGGGCAGTTGATCTATACACAAGTTAAAGCGACTGTATCCTACCTGAGGTGGTGTTGGATCAGTCTGCCACTTTCTCCAGGCTGAGTGATGGTCTCCTGGGACGGCGTGTTCTACGGGGCATCAGACAGGTTCACCACAGAGGTCAGAGAGAGGAGGGTTGGTTAGTGGCCTCCACCAGTGCCTCTGGTGTCCTTAAGTTGTTTAACTTTGGCTCCACCAAGGTTGGTTTCCTTCAGGATGCAGAAAGAGAAGAGTGGAGAGAGAATCCTTGATAATATGTCACAATCCAAAGATACTGTATGCAAAGAAACTTCTTATTTGCATACAGTTTCTTCTTTGCATAGATTTTCTGTTTTACTGTATCTGCGGCATGCATTTCATTCATGGAAATAAAAGCAAAGTGTAACTTTAGTTACTCCAATATACTGCCTACACAAGCTTATTCTACTTGAAATCACTTCTGGAACGGTTTGTCTTACTTATCCGATGCGGACTGAAGGTCCATCGTAATTTGCTGCAGGAATCTCTACATACTGGATCAAACCTGCCGTGTGCCTCCACCTCAGAAATACCAATGATGGCATCCATCCGCATTTGTGCATGCATGTTTGTGCATGTGTGTTTGTGCATGCGTGTTTGTGCATGCATGTTTGTGTGTTTTTGCATTCTTGTGTTTGTGTTTGTGTGTTTGCTGATTAAAAGTGTTATTTATGAGGTAAATGTGCTGAGTTAAGGGATTCTACGATCATTTACTTACTGCTACACACACACAACAGCACAACAAACATGCATTCAGGTGCATACACACACACACACACACACAGCTCATAGAGTGAGGTAATACTTGTATGCTCTTGTGTTTCTTCCTCATGGGGGGATTTGAACAGTCTTGACCAATTTACTGATCCATTCTTTCAGAAATGAATGCATACTCTGCAAATTATGAAATTGTTTTTGTACTACATATGGGATGGGATTAACATTTGGATTAATATGATAAATCATAATTGTGAAGTGCTGCCATTTAAAATCCTTCCCCAAATGGTATTAAAGGAATGTTTTTATAAAGTTTTCTGTGGTTGTACTTTTTAGTTTTTTTATAAGAAACACACACACGCACACACACACACACACAGAAACACACGCCTCAAGGTCTAAAGATAAGACATAGCACTTTTTATTAATTACATTGTATCACAAGAGACACATTAAGACAGTTGCATCCACACTGTATGACTGCATTAGTTTACAATAACTCTACTTCTTTGTAAACTGTATCTATGCCAGGAAATGACAAACTCCTTCTCTGTGTTAAAGCAAAATACACACACAAATATATCAAAGAAAAAAGAAAAAGATGGTATTACACAAATAAATCTTGACTTGTCCCGGACCGTGGACCTCATCAGATCCATGGAGGGACTGTGGATCGCTTGGTGATGGAGTGTAAATTGCCTCATTTTATTTCCCTCTAAACTTATTGTAAAAATGATTTGGTGTCCGTTGGCTGCGCTGAGACGCGTGCGTTGAGACACAGCTGCTCAGATCTCTGTACGTGGGAGTTCAGGTTTTGTGTTTGTGTATGATCAAATCTCAGAACGTGGGTGGCAGAAGTATTCTGGGACACCAGGACATCAATCTGTTCACACAGACTAAATGAACAAACCCCTCTTGAAGGAACGTGTTGACGCTGTAAAACCTCCTCGTTTGTCTGAACAACCGCAATTCATTGGAGCGTTGACCTTTCTGTCTGACGTTACAAACTATGACTCCAGTGTAAACCTCACAAACGCATGGAGATAAGGCAATTACAAAGACAGAGCGAGAGAAGGAAAAATAAGTACTTTTCCCAAATCCAGTCCAAGAAGCCTCTGAGTATTCAGGGTCAGGATCAGGTCCAGGTTGGTACTCAGTAGTAAATGCTCAGAAAAATAAAACATTTTTGTCGCCAATTGATTAACAAAAAAGTTTGTTAATATTGCTATTATACTTTTGAAAAACTCCTTAGTGAACACCTTAGTAAGTCAAGTCAAGACAATGTTCTGATTTCTCTGTTGAATTTCAAATGAAATTCAATAAAAAAAACAACTGGCTAGTATTTAAACCCACCCACCTTCAGCATAGCCAGAATAACCTTTACACACACGCACACGCACGCACACACACGCACACATACGCACACACACACACACACACACACAATGTGTGCCCAAACATTTCTTTTTCTTTTACTTTGAAAATATTGACGAAAACAAAAGCATCCAGGGATCGACACAGCGTTGGACACCGCAGTCATTCATTCACCTTCTTATTCACATTTTTACAGTAGATACTTAGTTTTTTTTAATGTTCATTCCTTTTGCTGTTATTGAATTTTAGAAAAACAAGACATAAAACATAGCACTTCTAGAGACTCAAGTGGAGGACTATCACGTACAGTAGGCAGCATCAAAGAGGAACGTTGGTACAATAGTCTATTATATATTAGGTCACTTAAATAAGAGAGAAACAAGTCTGTGATTGTCAGTCCCTCCTTTTCTGAGGTGTCCATTGATTTTTTTGTTGTGTTGAGGACTTTGATTTGTGCCATCACTGTGAAGACAGACAAGGTATGCAGTTGTTGTTTTTTGCTGAATTCTTCCACCAAGTGCATTCTGGGTAAATGTTCCGTAATCCATGGAGCTTTTTGATAGATCGCCTCCATGGTTGTGCTGTCAAGTCTTCCACCATCACCACTACGTCCGTTTGGACACGTTCACAAGACATGAAGGTCTCACATGGACACGGTGCAGCCAAGTCAACCCCATTCAAAACAGCACTTGTTCATCTAAGTCCTATACATTAGAAAACATGGATGTGCCCTGTCTCACAGTGTTTGTGTTCCCTCTCCTAACCCTAACCCTCTCAGACCCTAACCCTCTCAGACCCTCGCTTCTCGTCCTTATTGCTCAGTCCTTTAGTGTAACAAGCATTGACTTCACTTTGAACGCATTCGATCGGCTAGAAGCTACTTTGCTTCTCTGTGTAGCAGGGATAGACTTTACGGATATTTTGAGGATACTCAGCGTTGGTTGGTTCATATTGTTCACTAGTTTCAAATCCAGGTCATCATACACTGTCAGAAAATTACTTCTTTTTAAATTGTGACTGAAAATATTATTTTTTTATTGGAAATTACATTTTAAGTCAAATCATCAACTTAAAAACCAACCAGGGTTAGACCAAACCATATATTCTCAGTTGGGTTGATTTAAAATGTTAAACAGGGTGGTGACACTACACTTTATTTTAACGTTGAAACAGCAATTAAATATTTACAGTGTGGTGACTGTCTGCTCAGGCTGGATCTACTAGCTTCTGAATCGTCCCTGCGGTAGAGAGTCCCGTATACGGACAGATTATCCACGAACAACAGATTATCCATCAAACCAGTCCTTCATTTCAATCACATCGATTGAGAACAAAAAATCAACCTCAGAAATAAAATTGTATATAGAATGAAATGTACAAATGCATCTTAAATCATAAGTGAAACACTTAATCAAAGCAACTTTGGGGTTTTTATACAAACATCAATATAATCCAGAGCTTGTGTGTGAATCCAGGGTCCAACCCGACTATTATCACATGAACATCTGATAAATGTACTCAAAGCAAAGAAACATCTGTTGTCTGGCTGTTTCTTTTATAGCGTTTAAAATAGTGGCTACCCTTCCAGAATGCAGAAGAAGACGTATGTACATTGTGTCTGTAAGCGATGGATGAACTAGAGATCTTCCATCTCTCTCCCATCTTCTGCCTCTGCCTCCCTTCTTCCAACTGCTTCATCTTACGCTTTCCTCTCCAAATAAGTCACACACACCTCACCAAACAATATTTCATTCCTTAACTCTGTCCCCATCAACCCCATATACCTTCATATTTCATTTAGCATTTTCTTCCTCCTTTTCTCCTTCAAGCTCTCTTCTGACTTTTCCTCCTACTTGGCTCCTTTCTTCCTTCTGGGCCATAAAACAATAAGTGTTGAATGTCTGGGAGGAGCCTCAGCTAATGGAGCCCATTAGGCTGTAATGAAATATACATTACACCATTACAGCCCTGCACCGCTCAAATCATAAAACATGCACAATTCAATTTAGTCCTCGGCCCGTTTTGAGTGTCTCCCGTTGGATGCGTAGCACGTGTGTTTTGTTTGTGCGTCTGTGTGTGTTTATGTGTGTGTGTGTGTGTGTCCATCCATGTAAGGAGATGCTGACGGGATTGAGTGTGTTTGTGTAATGTCTGTGTGTGTGTGTGTGTGTGTGCACATGTGAATGTGTGCGTGTGCATGTGTGTGTGTCCGTGCATGTATCTA
>OMKN01023667.1:4205-18892 GCA_900302345.1 Melanonus zugmayeri | reverse complement strand
GAGATGATGGTGATGCGAATGATCGACTTCCTGGTCCGAGAGGTTCCCCTCGTCCACGTCGTCGCAGGAGAACGGGCCTTGTGTCCCCGTGAGGTCCAGGCAGCGCTCGCCCCCACCTCCGCCACACTTCAGCTCCTCCTCTTCTTCCTCCTTGACACTGATCTCCAGCGAGGACTTGATGAAGGTCTTGCAGTAGTTGATGACGCTGTTCATCTGCAGGTAGCTGGCGGCCGACATCACCTCGATCACGTTGTGGCTGGACAGACCCAGCTGGCCCGAGTAGATGAAGTCCAGGATGAGGGAGAAGGTGTCGGGGCTGAAGGCGTCGAAGGTGGCAGAGGCGGTGTCCGACAGCCCCGCGTGGCGGTCCCGGTCCGAGCCCTGTGGGGACAGCAGCATGCGGAAGTAGCCGCTGCTGGCGAACAGGACGTTGCGGTGGGCGCGGAAGAGCTGTCCCTCCACCAGCACGCTGCAGTCGCAGAACAGCTCCTGGCAGCGCTGCTGGTCCAGCTGCTTCAGCAGGTGGCTCTGGTGGGCCACCGTGATATCGGCCGCATTGAACCACCGCTGGGCCTGCCTGCCACAACACCAGCAGCAAGGGGTTAACATTGTGGACAGACACAGACTGGCTTGTGTTGCTGTGTGTAGAAAATCATAAGACACAGATCATTATAGACTGATATTTATTGTGTTGTTATTGGCGAGTCAAAATGTTGTCAGGGAGGGGATATGCATGTTTGTACTATGCAGTTTGAACTGATAATTTGCATTTCAAAGCTTAAAATGCAAAAGGTGTTGTCTCAGTAGAAGGCTTGATTATATTTCAAATATTGTACACATATTCAAAATATCTAGCAGACTAGTAGACACACACCTTTACTTGGTCTTCTTTCTGTTTTTTTCCCCTTGACACTAAGCAAGCCATCGTTCAGCTCAATAAAAGGTGTCAATACGACACCCCCATTAAATAAATAACAATAAAATTGGCAAATATTGATTCTTTGTTTCTCAGGGCGGCGCTGTGAGCCAACTCCGCAGAGGACCCGCCCCCTTAGAGCCGCCTCCGCGCCGTGAGTGGCTGGACGGAGCCGTCCATCAAACACTCCTGATGGGTTACACCCGACACTGAGAAAGCATCGGGTGACAAAACCCCTGGCGTCGGATACGTAGGATACGTGAAATCTCAAAAAATAAATAATGCAAGCGTGAAATTAAACTAAAAACACACATCGCGTCCCTGCTACCTGTGTCTCCCACAGACGCATGCGTTTCCAATTAAGCGCCGCAGCACCATCGCCCGAGTCGGCTCACCGACAACACCCGTTATCCGTCCACCGCACAACAAGACGCACAGAGCTGTACACACACATACACACACACTCTATAGACACCCGTGTTGCGTGACTTTGTCCCATTTGCGGTGGATCACGCAAACAGTCCAACGAAAAGCGGGCAGCAGCAGCTCCACACACACAGGAGTGGAGGGACGCCCACTTGCAGGCTCCAGCACAATAGAAACGGAAGTTACACAGACACACACACGCGCGCACGCACACACAGCGTATATAGAGGAGAGACTCCTCTATATAAGCTATCAATAATAATCAAGCGGAACACCCGTTTAAATGACAATCGTCTTCCAAATCCGAGACGCGGCGCATGGAGCGGCGGGTCTCGGATCCGGACTCTTCTCCCGGGCATGATGTCCGCAAGACCCGTTTACGCCCCGACCGACTCGCCCCCCATTTTTTTTTTTTTACGGTGAGAAATTCTTTTGATACTCACGGATGACCCGGTTCACCCGACGGCCGGTAGAGTCGAGTCGACCCCATGTCCGTCACCAGGTCCATCTCGGTTTTGCTTCTTGTTTCTCTCCCTCTCAGGGTTCCCCACCCAAGCGCTTCCTGCTCAGCCCTAAAGACCGAAACCCGCTCAGACCGACTGGTCGGCTTTGCTGACGTGGGCGTTTAACTGGGCGCCCAAGGGCCACGGAGCCATTTAAAGCCCCAGTGTCTCTGCTGCTGCTGCTGCTCAATGTGGTCTACATTAGTTCACTTAAAGTTTAAATATTACTTAAAGTCAATTTTATTTGTATAGCCCTTAATCACAGTTAGTCTCAAAGGGCTTTACACAAAAAATATGTAAAAATATTTTAAAATATTTATGACACCCCCCTAACCCTAGCACCCCAGAGGGCTAGGGTTAGGGGGGGGTGTCATAAATATTTGGCTTGTAAAGCCCTTTGAGACTAACTGATTGTTTGACACAGTGTGTGTCCACATCTTGCTTGACATATCGTGGTCATGCTATTGGTGGCACAAAAATAACATTCAATATATAAATAAAAAAAGGATAAAGACAAGACTTTTTAAAAAGTTTACTTAAATTCAGGTTCTTCATTATTATCCCCCTTAGAGCAATATATTATATGAGAAAACATTCATTCCTAACATGTAAATGACAAAAAAGTCTAGAATACTGAGTGAATGCAGATACCTTGGAATCAAAATTATATTACGCATAAAAATATGACATTTAATATTAATAAATCATAATAAATCAAATGTAACTAATAAAAAAAAAAAAGGTGTAGAAAAGCAACGTTAAGGAACGTTACAGCTTGGCGTAAAAGCATGCCAACTAGAAGAGATCAACTGGAGAATCCCGTTGGGTTCAAAGACTGCCAGCGCCACAAATCCTCACCTAAGTTGAAATTAAAAAAAATAAGATCAGGACAAAACGAGTAAATATTCTACACCACTATAAAAATACATAGAAAAAAATTATATATATAATATTTGGGATAAATAATACTATACATTTATATTATTATAAATAATAGGCATTTCTCGAATAAATATTTAGACAAAAATCAAAAAACACAGCCACACAATGCATGCAGGTTGCGAGCTGCAGCTGGCCGCATGGCGCATGCGACCAGCTGCAGTGTGTGTGCCAACAGCAGCGTATAGCAGTATGGTCACGTGCGCGTTGCCCTTACACATTCTCTCTAGGTCAAACTCAGCCTTCCAGCCCAGCTCGTCCGCAGCCAGACGGGGGTCCGCGTAGCAGGACGCTACGTCCCCGGCCCTCCGTGGCGCTGTCTGGCATGCGATCTACGGAGAAAAGGAATGAGGATTTAGTGTATTGTTGGCCCGGGTATTGTTTTTGACGTGTGTGTGTGGTAATCAACCTTTCAATCACTCAAGGCATTTAAAAGGCATGTGCAAGGAACCACCCATCTGACCAGTTCCTGGCCATTTTGTCATGTAGTGCCAACTTTAAACTTTTATTTCTTAAATCAGCTCTTTATTTCTTGGCCAGTTCAGAATCAGAATCAGAAATACTTTATTGTCCCCTGGGGGAAATTGCTGAAATTGCTCAGTTAACCCATTAACGCCCAGCCCGGGTCATCACTGCTACTCACCTCCTTGCCAGAGGCCTTCTCCATAGCCTTAACCATCTGGAGCACTGAATACCCGGTGCCTGTCCCGAGGTTGTAAGCCTACACACACACACACACACACACACACACACACACAGTAACAGGAGAAACAGGCCCCATACAATACAGTGAGACAACACGAGGAATGTGAAGGCCAGAGGGCAGGGCATGGGTTTTGTTGTACCTTGCACCCACAGTTGTCCAGCAGCTTCTTCAAAGCAGCTATGTGTCCCTTGGCCAGATCAACCACATGGATGTAATCTCTCACGCCTAGCGGAAGAGAAGCTGTCATTTAGCAGTCAATCGAGCACATCATTCTCAAGGCAGGCCACCTCAGAGGGAAGGCGTGGAGGGAGTGGAACAAAACAAGAAAACATGGCTCTTCTCTTACCTGTCCCATCAGGTGTGTCGTAGTCATTCCCAAATACACTGAGGTGCTTCCTCCTCCCAATGGCAACCTGGACGTGGTTCACAAAAAGGAAAGTTCACTTGGAGATAGTGGCAATGTATTGTCCTGTGATCCATCGCCCCCAGGCAGGCGGACATTTTACCTGTGCGACGTATGGGAGCAAGTTGTTGGGGATGCCCTGGGGATCCTCTCCAATGAGGCCGGTGACGTGAGCTCCGATCGGGTTGAAGTACCGCAGCAGAATTGCATTCCAGTCCTGTGCACACACAAGAATGTTTGTAATTTAAGTACAATGATTAGTTTTAGTTCAAATCTACGTAAATTGTATTATTTTCTCCCCTGAATATCTGAGTTATTCATATATCGGCCAAAATTTGATTTCTTCAATGTGATGCAGCCTCTAGGACCAAGACCATAATTAAGCTGTATCTTATACCAATACTCCAGATGATAATAATCACATAATAACCCCCTACTCCCCAGGGTCCACCCCTACATGTTCACGGACCTTATTGGCCTTGCACTGGTCGGTGATCATCTCCTCGATGAAGTACTTGGTCTTGCCGTAGGGGTTGGTACAGCCGCCCACCGGGTGCTGTTCATCGATGGGCAGCCGCTGGGGGTCTCCGTACACCGTGGCCGAGCTGCTGAACACCAGGTTGTGCACTCCGTGAGTCTGCATTACCTGGGATACATGCACGCGTACACACACACACACACACACACACGCACACACATGCACAGTTAACGTTAAGCAGAGATTGTAGGGGAAATGCAAGCTCTCATATATGCAAAATAACAATTGTAGTTGTGTCGAGTTATTACGTTAAGTGGCTTTGCCTTTTTTATTTGATTGAACCTTTATTTAACCAGTCCCTTGAGATTAAAATCTCTTTCGAGGGAGACCTGGCCAAGATAGCACACCAGTACAAGTACAAGGTTACAAAATTATAAAATAGAGCACAAAACAGACAAGGAACAAACAATCAAAATAAAAGAATATCAAGAACAGCGTGCAGGGTTGTTGTTATGGTTGTTGGTGCGGCATGAGTGAGCTGGGGTTAATATCATTAGGGCAGAGTCAACACGCACCTCGAGTAGGTTCATGGACGCAGTGAGGTTGACCTGGTAGTAAAGCAGAGGCTTCTGCACTGACTCTCCAACAGCCTTCAAGCCCGCAAAGTGCATGACCGCAATGAACGAATGCTGTGGAAGGAGGAAAAAAAATACAAAAACACACACACACATTACTCAAGGTAGGCAACTGCATCCGCACAAAGAGTACTATTCAAGACAGAGTAGCAGAAAGACAACTAATGTAAAGTAAAACTTCTAAATAGAAGTGGTCTCCGTTCACACTGCAAGCCTTACTGCTTAATTTTATTGCTCAGATCTGATTTTTTTTTGGTTGGCTGTTCACATTATTTTTTAAATGTGATCAATATCAGATTCCAGTGTGAACTGGTCACAGTCCTGAACTGACCCACATGCGCACAAGAACAATAACAAAAGACGTCACACACAGCACACTGTCGTACGGAAGTAAACATGGAGGCCACTGAAGTCAGCGCTTATGGTTTCAGTGGTGGGATCGTGACGTGAATGGCTTCACTGAAACAGATTTCATTACTTTCTCCACTGACAACCTCCATCGCAGCTGTCTTCCATGTTTGTATTCACCAAGTGACTCCCACCAGTGCAGAATTGTGACGGATGCTGATCTAGAGTGACATAAAAGTTGCATGAATTCCAATATGACTCCTCAGACTGAAGTCGCATTGCAAAACAAATCTGACCTGTATTCTGATCAGAATTGAAAAGATCAGATTCCATGTGATTTGTGCTGTTCACACCGTTATGAAATCGGATCTGAGTAACATATGAGCCACTATTGCTTGCAGTGTGAACGAGGTCTTAGTGAATAAATAGTGTAATGGTTTGTCGAAAAAAACCAAAAACCTTTTTGAAGAGATTTTCCAATCCTGCTCGGTCAAGAAGGTCTAGTTCATGGAACTCAATGGACGTTTTCATAAACTTCTCTATCCTGTGCAAGCTTTCAGGCACATCCCCTTCTCCTACAAGCAGGAAGTATCACGTGAACCAGTGCATGCGGACACACACACACACACACACACTTATATGTTATGTCTGCATTTATTTATTATGTAACACTTTAGTTTAAACAATAATACATACACCAATGAGTCAATTGTTGACTGAAACTTACCCAAAACGGAACACACACATCACACACATGCACAGTCACACACACACACACACACACACACACAGTGTTAGTTTTGTCTGCATTTACTATACAACTTTATTGTTAGGCAAGAACACATACACACACACTAATGATATACATTGTCCCACTGAAACTCACCCCGAACAGAATTGCTGAAGTTATCTACGACGACTGGACAGTAACCAGCCTCGATGAGCTCCACCACACAGTGACTGCCGACGTATCCTCCTCCTCCTGTGACCAGCACCTTCTCTGCCATGTTGTCCACCTTTCTCACACACACACACACACACACACACACGTTTACCATTTCAGATGACATACTTACCATTGTCTTCTTTGACACTACTAAGATGAATACTTCCAACAGTGTGGTCTGCCTCTACAAGCTTCATGTGAATGATGGACGCCACCAGGTGTGTTATAATCATGTACAAATTAACCTTTTGCTGAATTAAATAGGATGAAACCACGCGAGTGTTAATTGAGTATTGTCAGGTGTCATTCTAATGCATCCACATAATTTCCACCACTGCTTAATAAGTATGGGTTAGGACCAGAAGTGATCCAGGTGCGTGAATATGATTCCTGTGAAAATACTTACGTAATTGAAGTGCGTCCAGTAAATTAAAGGAAGAAGCGAGCGTCAAGACGACCGACTATCACTTCAGATGAGGAACTTTAGACATGCCCACCGCCTCCTGGAAGACGTGTAATCTAACAAGTACAAACTCATAAGTTCGACTTCCTTCATTGCTTTCCAAGTAAAAGCGTGTATATTAGCCTCGAATTGAATCGCGACGAATATGCCGTGTCACGATTAAGCAACGCCTATATTTAGAATGACAATTTAAAAAAACAATGACACGCGCAAATTGAGCGAATACAAGATTTGTTTGCGTATACGTTATTTATGTTTACGGGCGAGCGAAACCTTTATTTTGTAGGAGAACCGGAATTGCGCTACACATGATAGGACGCTTTACGAGTTTGCGAGTACGTGGACGGCGGAGTTGCGTCACACCAAGAAGCCACGCCTCTTCAGGCTCTGACGTCACAACAGTACAAAAGGCACGTTGTTATGTTTTATTATTCATAGGTAACCACTCCCGGTAGACAAATAGTGCTGATGTGTACGAAAGTCCGTGGTCATTACATTACAGTATACTTTGTATTGTATTACATGTAATGACGTAAAATGGATATTGATACAGAGGATAATGATAATAACTTGCATAAGAGCCCCTTTGTTTCAATACAAGTAACAGATGACATTCCATTCACAATTATAATGGGGTAAAAAGAATAAACCAAAGTTAATACATAAACAAATAAAAGGTCATTTATCCACTGATATGGCTCTATGGATACAAGTTGATGAATGTGTGTCTTCTGAAATGCATGTCATTCAAATTGGAATCCTGTCAGAGAAGAAAAACTGGATATTTGGTATCTAATCTCATGCTTATCATTTGTCTATACTCCTTAAATGAATGAGTATGTAGATTGAGAACAAGATTGGTTTCAGCATTACAATTAAATGCGTGTGACACCTGGGACACCAGGGGTCAGCGATGAACCCTCCAGAGATGCAAGTACAGATTACTATAAGTAATCTATAAGTAGGCTAATCTATAAGCAATCAATGAGCTCGGTTGTAACTCACTAAACTCATATTTTCCTCAGAATGATCAATTTTCACTCTTTCTACTGTACTGCCACATCCAAGAATGTAACTGTGAGAGTGTGGGTGGCTGGTTTAAGCAGCCTCACCTGGCCGAGTCAGACTCGTTAGACTCGGGGGCTGGGTGAGGCTGCACACCTGTGGGCCAATCTGTAATCAGGCCCACAGGCTTAAACCAGCCACCCTTACAGACACTCGAGGCTGAGCCCTGTCCGGACAGAGTGTACCATCCGCTCATTCATTCAACCTTCATATCTGCAATAAACCGGTTCCAACATCGCCCTGAGTCCTGTCGTCGGGGAGAGGCCCTGTAGCCACCATTTGGGGTTAATTTGGTGGCGGTGGCTGAGGAGTATGTCACAGTAACATTCACCCACCAGGTATAAGTTTCACAGACTATAGACTACAGAACCATTTGCACATCTAGATGTCCAGTATATGTGTTACCATATGATAATCAAGTACCTGTCATTTGGTTGGCTAGAACAGGGCAGTCTTGAAGATGTCAAGTTGGAGATATTCTCAACAGGTCTGCCAAGGTGGTTTTGCCACTCTGGTTCCCAGTGACAGACTGGCACATGAACAAAGGCCACAGTACTGTGAGGAAAAGGTGATGAATCATGAGACTCTTAGGAGACAACGTTTTCTGGAATCTTCTTCATTTCCATCACTGCCTCTTTGATAGGACAGGCTGGGGGCTTATGGAGAAAACTACATGACCAAGAATCTTTTTAAAAACAACATGGTAATTCAACAAATGTTTGTTAATTGAATTAACCTATATATTATTGACAAAGTATTCCTACTAGACACTGAAGAACACAATAGGACACATTGCAATCTCAGAGGAAGAAGCAACACATGATCATAGTACTTGGAGGCCTGGATTTATCTTTCCTATTATTTGATTTTGGCTGCTTTATGGGGACAACACGCATTGCAGCTTGATCTTCTGTACTCGGTCACAAAACCCGGGAATCTACCTCCCCTCAACCCCAGGCTAGTTCCATGGCTCAGGTATGGCTCTGTGTTAGTATCAGCCTGACCGCATGTGTCAGTGATTCCCTGGGCCTGCCACCGCAGCACCTGGGCTGGCTGCGTCTCTGGGAGGAGGGGGCTGTGTGGGGAGTGCCTTCCGGATCTCTGCCCTCCGGTCCGGCCCGGCGACTGTCCGGCAGGGTGAGAGACCACTGTGACTGCTGTGAGCGGTGTGCCAACGTTGCAGGGCAGACCAGACCCTCTCCGGTGCGGAGAGGGTCTGGTCTGCCTGAGGAAGGCGGCGAGGAGGGGGCGCAGCTGGACCGACCCAGAGCCCACATGCGCGTGCCGGGACCGGGGCCAAGTGTGTGGATCGGATGGGTGGACCTACCCTAACCTCTGCCAGCTGAACGAGGCCTCCAGCCGTAGCGAGAGCGCCCTCAGGGCTGTCAGAGCGGGACCCTGTCACTCTGGTAAGTGCAACACACTCAAAGGTTCATTAATCAAACGATGGATAAATTGTAGTTGCTTTGTTGCGATAGTGGATAGGGTCAGGATATTATAGGATAGGGTTTTTGATTCTATAGCCAAAAGGTTCCGCCTTCGAATGCCAATGTCGACAGTCTGCATAGGTCATCCTTGAACAAGACGCCTAACACCTAAGGGAGTCACTTGCCATATCACCTGTCACAAATTGGACCAGAAACAGCCATTGTAATAATACATGTTTCCACATAGAGGGAGCTGTATCTGAAGTTGGTTTTTTTGCACTAATGTGGTGTGATGTCTCTCCGAATGACCACAGCCCCACGCGTCCTCCGTGGCCCTAGACACGCGTCCAACTCCACGGGCAGCGGTGTGGTGTTTTGGTGTGAGGTCTCTGCCTATCCTCTCCCCTGGGTGACCTGGAGGAAGCGAGGGAGTGACAACCTCCTGCCCGGAGACCATCCTCGCATCTCTGTCCAGGTTTTGACGTGGTCATTAGATGCGTTTGACTCCCAACCAAAAGGCTCTGGGTTCCAACCCCAATGTCTGCAGTCTACCAAGATACCTAACCCCTACCTGCTTATTAATGACTGTGGAGTGTATGTGGTTGGCCGAGTCAGGCTGATTAGACTCTGGGGCTGGGTGAGGCTGCACACCTGTGGTGCATTGGGTAATCAAGCCCACAGGTTAAACCAGCATCACCACACACACTCAGGAGAAGCACGGACATGTCAGCAGTATACCATCTGCTCTGCCTAGAAACCATTGTTCAACAATAAAATAAACAGGTTTTCAAAATATACCTGTGTCCTGGTCGTTGGAGGAGCCCAGGGAAGCCACTTCGGTGGCATGTGGCAAGGGTCAACTGCTACAATGACATGTATCCAAAAATATATATATATTAAAAAAAAGATTTGGACTGAATAAAAGCATCTGCTAAATGACTAAATAGTAAAGGGATACGTCATGCAAACACTCAAATATATGTGAATAATTGTGCATAAAACAATGATTTGTAATTAAAGTGTCCTGCTGTGTTTCAGATTAGGGGTGGTCCCCAACGCTACTCTGTCTCTACGTGGTTGCAGGTAGTGGGTCTCCAGTTCTCAGATGCAGGGGTCTACTCTTGCATTTCCCAGAATGCCTTGGGAGAGACATCAGCCGCTGCACAGCTTACAGTGCTCAGACAGGGTAAGTGTGCTGGCACACATTGTCATGTAAACCACTATCAAATAAACACTTGATAACAGTGCTTGGGAGATTTGTATAATCAGGGACATTGATAATGTGCTCTGCTTATATTTAGCTCCCCAAAAACTAACAGAAAACAAACATTTAAGAGCCATTTGTTTGTCAGGGCCGAAGAGGCTAAAGGACCGCCTGAATAAGGAGGAGGAGGATCGTCCTGTTGTCTTGGAGGATGGCAGCAAAGATACACTACCAGACACTATAGCCTGGAGACCATAGACTAGACTAGAGACACTGTGGCTAAAATGGAATAGGAAAAAGGTATTTGAGGAGAAAGAAGAAGGATGCTTGAAAAATGACCAAAAGCCAAGATAAAATAAGGGGATAAATAAAATTCAAGATGATAAAATTCGGATGTTGTAACAACTCACAACACCAGAGGACGCTGTGCCGCAACGATCAGACCACCGGAGAAATGAACAAAAACTTCATGGACATGGTATTCCAAAAGGCATACATTTGTAACGCCAAACATGATTGATTCAAATCTGTGTAACCCGGGTATACTGTTGACACTACATCCCCTCCAACTGCTTCATCTAGTGTGCAAATATCAAAGTATTGAAAATAAAAATGACTGAACGACTGAAGGGTATGTGATTATTTCTGGTTATGCCTGGACCTGAGTGCCAGTTAACCCCCACCTCCCCTCTCTCATCTTCTCTCTCCTAGTGGCTCCTAGTTGTGATAAAGTGGCTCTGAACACAGGTTACAATGAAAACAATGAACTTTTCCGCCACTGTCTATCACAGTCACCCTTTTTATTTGACATCTCTATCCTCTCCCCTCTATCTCTCTTCACACAATCCCCCACACCCACTGAAAACACTTTAGTTTTTCACCCCCCATGTGATTCATTCATTCTATCTTTTAAACACTGCTATATTCCTCCCATGTGAGAAATTTGCTCGTTGTCCATGATTGCAGTCTGAAGGAGAATTCAAGCAAATGGTGTGCGGAGACAGAATGATGTCATGGGACATTTGTCCTGGTGTAGAGGCTTCCCTTCCTCTGCTAATTACCTTGTACAAACTAGAATCTGATATGGCGGATATGAGGCCCAAATAGAATTATTGTGGGCTAACAAAGAGATATTGAGATTCACAGAATGGAGAGGAGAGGAGAGGAGGGAGAGGAGGCTGAAAGCTTGTTACAATGGAAGGTGAACACACACACACACACACACGTGCACTAGCAAGTACACACACACACACACACACACACAATCCTGCCCACCCACACACATACATACACAACCACTTGTCCTTCCCCTCCATTCCCTCAGATAGGCTAATGTTATTACTGTGGTGATTGTCGTCATTAGTGCCAGCAGCTGTAGAGAGCCCGTTGCTTGCTGTCCAAACTCCACCGAGCCCTCTTTCAATCTTGTCTTATCACCTCGCTTTCATTTAGACATGTTGTCTTTGTCCTGTTTAATACTAAAATGTTGTACAGATAATTAACATTCTCTCACTAGGGTCTACTTTGTCCTGGAGATGGGAAAATCACAAGTGTGAACAAGATACAGCATTTCATTGATGATTAAAAGTAATTTCAACAACATTAGTCTCCTTATAGGCCTATGTTATCTCTGTCATATTTTCTCTTCTCTTATATGGAACAGAGATAACATTCTTCTCTTATATGGAAGCATTTTTTCCAAAGTTAAATGTCTCAGCCGTTATGTTTGTAAGTGTTTAGAGATATCTGTAAGATGTCTATTATCAACAGCCATTTAATATCCAAGGCTTTTTCTCCCAGTTGAAGAAGTGCGCATATTTTAACGTTGCGCGTTGACTTGCGTCCAGGATAGATCAGACACTAGAGGGCAGTGTTTTGTCAAATGGCGCCTCTGATGGAGCCCGTATATCATTCAATCTTTCCATCTCTATTACTCTGGTCTCTTTTCACTTCTTTAAACCTCTATGAATAAATACCAACCCAACTGTTCCATTAAACTCTTCCTGCCATTACAACACCACCTCTATCATGGAGCAGAGGACATTCATTGTCATATATCTGGGACTGAAGGCCACTTTTTTATGTTATGACTATTTAAAGTCAGTCAAAATGATTTCCTTCATTGTGTTTAACTGTCCACTGTTCATGCTACCTTTACACTTACACCCCCCTCCCCCATACACACACACACACACACACACACTTTTGGAGATTGTCTTTCGCTTTATTGCCAGGAGTTGATGCAGAGAGCAGACAAACCTGTGCAGTGCAAAGCCTCGCATCAGGCGCTAAATGTCATGCATAGCCTGTTTTTATTGGCTGATACGGCCCCGGTCTGCCCTTCTCTTTTTTCCAGAAGCCATTGTTAAAGAGGTGGTTGTTAATACTGCAGACCAGATGGGCCGTATCTCCCACAGGTCTGACCAAGGGTGTTTACCATGCACTGGGCTGTGGATAACAGGTGAGCCTGGCGCTCGGCTCCTCGACCAATCAGAAAGCAGCAGATGTCTGGACTCTCTGCCTGTAAACCTCTGCGTGGCATTTGGGACTGATGGAAGGGCTTTAATGGAAGAAAACAAGCAGTGGCTCTCATAATAGCATTGTGTCAAGATGTTTCCTGTTGATCATTTATTTTGGGGGTTTATATGATTTTTGTTTCTTACGAGGATATATTCAGATCCACAGGGTATATAAATATAAAGGCCGGCCCGGCCTCTATCCGCTGTCTTATCCATTCTCATTCTCCCATCTAAAATGTATTGAAATAAACAATCAACACAAGCACAACCATTTACCAGTGCATGTTTCAAAAGATAGGCAGAGTACTGATTAGAACACAGCCCCTTTCTCCACCAAACGCTCCTATATGGACTTAGACTGATAAAATGTCTCTCAGTATTCGGGGCAGAAACATCGGACATTCCTCTTTAGCTTTCTAATGCTGGCCGTGCTGAATTACTGCAATTTGGTATCATGGCAACCATGGTGAGGAGGATGGGCCAGAGGCTTGTCAGAAAGGGAGTTTGAGCTCTGAATCAATCTGCCCTAATGGATGACCTGTGTGGAGCATACGTGTATGGATTAGTTTGGCTGGAAAACCAGTCCCTGTTCTGTCAACAGCGGATCGGATTACCATCCACCACCTCACCTGGCCAATCCTGCTTCCTCTCCAATGAGTCACCGGTGCCTTCACAGAACAGCTGTATGTTCATTAGTCTAAAAGTGTATATCAGTTTTTGTAGTTTTTTTACGCAAAACTATAATGTTCTCTGTGTCTAGTTACGGCATGTGGTGAATGAGATTGATGTGCGCTTTCACATGTGCAATTTGGAATCACTTTTGACAGGGCATTTCCGCCTCCCCTATCATTACACTTTATATTCCCAGCACACATTCCTGCCTCGACTCCAGATCCAGAGCCGGGTCCTAATGAGACCTCTCAGGCTGATTAGGGGGTTAAGCTGCCAGGCAGCGCAGCCGTGGAGGCAGCAAGGCTGAGGTCAGAGTCAACAGCCTTCCAAGGACATCGTGTACGCAACACCACCAGATACCAATGGGGAAGACAGAACACCGGGCCAAGAATAGAAAGCACAGCATCCCTTTAAGGGATGAGAAACTTATATTCTAATTTACAAATCAATGTTTTTTTGTCTTTGGCTCTGAAGGCAGAATTATGCATGTCAGGTCCATCTGGATGGAGTCAGGAACTGGGGAAACAGGAACAGCTGATAGGTCACAATGAGTGACCTATCATCTTTCAGACTGGGCCAATATTCATGCCTTTCTTTTTTTTCCCTTTACAGAATTCCTGACCGAGGCACCTGCTCATTTCAGAGCATTCAAGCATCTATCAAACACGCCTGTGTAACCATTAACCAGTGTTCAAACATTACACGTCAGGCCAACACTGCCTCAGAAAAACCCTACATGCAAACTGTTCTTCTACGACTAGCGTCTATCTACATACAGTCAACAGGCTCAAACAACGCATATGTATCTATTCTATTCAGCTATAGTACCAGAGACTATGGACACGTTGTTGCCTTGTGGTCCACTGCTCATGTTTAGTGTGTCACCCTCATTATCGCACAGCGACGATGCCGCGGCCATTAGCTAGCCATCGTTAGGCTAACCACAAAGCCTGGCGGGTGATGGATGAGCTGAGTGATAGACTTTGAACGCTTGGTTTCAGGGGGTTGGGTGGGGTGGATGGGCTGGGGGCTATAGG
>OMKN01023663.1:10672-27680 GCA_900302345.1 Melanonus zugmayeri | reverse complement strand
ATTTTTCTCCGAGCTTAAGTACATTATTGATTAATGAACTACTAGTTAATCGGATAGAACTGGGATAAAACCACAACAAGCCCCCCACAATTCTACACCCTGATGACGGGGACGTAACGTCAATAAGTTGACGTTCGGGAGGCGTCCGGGGGGCATCCTGATAAATCTGGTAAATCGACTGGTAAATCAAGAGCTTCGTCTTCCGGCTCAGCTCCCTCTTCACCACGACGGTCCGGTACAGCGCCCGCATTACTGCTGACGCTGCACCGATCCGCCTGTCGATCTCACGCTCCATTTTACCCCCACTCGTGAACAAGACCCCCAGATACTTGAACTCATTCACTTGGGGCAGTGACTCATTCCCAACCTGGAGGGAGCAACCCACCGTTTTCCGGCAGAGAACCATGGCCTCGGACTTGACCTCGGACCGCCCTCATCAAAGTCACCAATGACCTTCTGCTATCCTATGACGCGGGTTCCCTCTCCATCGTCATCCTCCTCGACCTTAGTGCTGCTTTTGACACTATCAATCACTCCATCTCATGCCTTGAATCCACCCTTGGCATCACTGGCACTGCCCTCTCCTGGTTCCACTCATACCTCTCTGACAAGACATCATTTCATCTCCATAAATAACTGCAAATCAGCCACAGTCATCCACGGTGTTCCCCAGGGTTCTGTGCTTGGTCCCCTCCTCTTCATCCTCTATATGCTCCCCCTTGGACAGATCCTTCGCCGTCATGGTCTCCACTCCCACTGTTATGCCGACGATACCCAGCTATACCTCCCCTGCAAAACCATCACTCCCACCACCCTCTTCACCCTTACTACCTGCCTCACTGACATCAAAACCTGGATGCAAACAAACCTTCTCAAACTCAACTGTAATAAATCTGGAGTTCTAATCATCGGCCCCGACTCCCTCACCCGATCCACGCACAACTTTTCCCTCAACATCGATGGCTCCACCCGTGTCCGTAACCTTGGAGTTATCCTTGACCCCACCCGCTCTTTCCTGCCTCATGTCAACCACATCACCAAAACTTTTTCCACCTCCGTAATATTGCCCGCCTCCAACCCAAACTCTCCTTCACTGCTGCTGAAACACTCATTCACGCATTTATCACTTCCAGGCTTGACTACTGCAACAGTCTCCTCTATGGCACCACCACCAAAGTCCTCAATAAACTAGAGAGAGTAATCAAGAGTAATTACACAAATACATTTGTATTCTCTTTCTTGATTCATCAATCTTCCACCAAAGTTCCACCATTCAATCAGCTTCAATTCGGCACAAATATTAGTGCTGCAGTCATTGTGAGTTAATATAAGGTGCTTTACAACCAGGATGGCTGGTTTTGAACAACTTCAAACATCACAAATACCTTCACCTCAAGACATTTAGATAAATCATCTTAAATTCAGCACAAATAACTGGTGCTGCAGTCATTTTGATTTAATACAAGGCTTTTGCCAACCAGGATGGTCGAGTGGTTAAGTCATTGGACTTAAGATCCAATGGCCCTCTGCCCTCCTGCGATCCAACTCCACTCCTGGTAGAAATGTAGCATATCATCCAATGTGCTATAATTGCCTTGTTATTACAAATGTACAAGACACCAAAAATAACATGATAACAACAAAACAAATAACATGACAAATCTCATGTTCTCTTTCTTAAGGGTTTCCTTAAACCTCTGCCAACTTTCCACCATTTTAAACTTCAAATGTAACAAATGCTTAACTTCAAGACATTTAGGTAAATCATCTTCAATTTAGCCGAATAAAACTAGAGACATTTTAATTTAATTTAGTAGTTTAGCACACCAGGATGGCCAAGTGGGTAAGGCCTAGGACTTAAGATCCAATGGACATGTGTCCTCGTGGTTTCCATCCCCACTCCTCGTAGACTACCTTCCAATGTGTTGCCTTCTCACTATAAAGGTGCAAGGTGAAAGCAAGACATCACAAATAAACTAGTGGACAACGTTCTAGTAAAAAGTTGAACAATGGGCAATTTTTTTTACTTTCTTCCTCTTTCTCAAACCTATGATACATTTTCTACCACTATAGCCTTTAAAACAAGTTGCAAGTATCAAACACCACAAATACCTTTACCAAGACACTTGGATACCGTAAGTCTTCAATTCACCACAAATGTATTAGTGCTGCAGTCATTTTGATTTAAATTAAGGTTTGTGCCAACCAAGGTGGCTGACTGGTTAAGGCATTGGACTTAAGATCTTAAGATCTCCTCATGGGTTAGAACCCCACTCCTGGTAGACCTTTAGAAAAAAGGTAGTAAAAAGCAGCATAGCAGTTAGACACATACTTTTTGTGTTCTCTTTCTTAGAGTTAAGTTTCATCAACTTTCCTCCATTTTAACCTTTTCACCTAAAGACATTTAGATGAACCATCTTCAATTCAGCACAAATGTATTAGTGATGCAGTTATTTTGATCTTTTGCTAACCAGGATGGTTGAATGTTTAAGGTGTTGGGCTTAAGATCCAAATGACTTGTGGCCTTGTTGGTTGAAACCCCACTCCTGCTAGACATTTAGCACATAGCCATATGAAAAAATGAGTCTTGCGCAAGCACAAACCTGCCTGGTATCCCTACTGCAATAACTTGTACATCTCCAACTGAATCCCAATTGGATACGCCCCCTTCAATTCCTGTGGTAAAAAAATATTGTGGACCAACCGCAGTACCTCCACGGACCCTCTAGGGGTCGCGGACCCCCGGTTGAAGACCGCTGATGTAGACAATCCAAAAATGAAATGAAAATACATGTGCATTGTGGACATCAGGTTTTTTCAAGTAAACCTAAAACAAAGAGAAGTTATTTTCTTAACATGAAGTGACAATGGTTTGTTGTTCAATGCTGAACTTGGTGCCTGCCTTGCAGACTGGAGCAGCAGAGTCAAAGAAGGCACACATGTTGGGGAGGGGCGCTACAAGCCTTTGGGTTAAATTAATGGTGATTGATAAGTTTTATATTTTTTAATCAATAAACTTGAATGTACCAAGGACAAACAAAGTGCCGGACTGCGCACTACTGTTATAACTATTATAACTATCTTCAAATGTGTTACAATCTCTTGTCATTCAAAAGTTACAATGAAAAACGTGGACACCAAGAATTAGAAAATGTGCTCAATAGAGCACAGACCTCTGCCAATGAATCAGCTTGAAAGAAGTGTGCCTGGCTTGGAGGGAGCCAATTGGCTGCTCTGAGCCGAGTCTGATGAATAGAGATGATTAGAGATTTTCAAGAAAACAAAGTGGGTAGGGGGAGGTCATGGACCAACAAAACAAACTTTTCAGGATCATTTTTTGGTGGTGTTACGCAAATATATGGGAAGTTATTAGGGGCGTGCATCTCTCCCTTATAAGACCATCCAATACATATCTAGATAAATGGGCTACGATACGATTCAGGGACAATACATTTTAATACAGCATGATCCAGTGTGATTCAATATGATGTGATATGATGCAATCTGATACGGTTCTTAAAATGTGTTTCATCTAGACATTCATTTTCCATTATAAGTTAAAATAAGCCAATTCTATAAAAGTGGATAGATATATTTCATAAAAGACCAGGGAATCCCAAGTATTTTTGTTACTTTCCGGCACAGGAAAATAATGGAAGACAAATGTATCATTTCAGAATTACATGTCATTGTGTTTATTACTTTTCCAGAAGACACAGACAAAAAAAGACTTACTCTATGAACAAACATTTTGACATTATGAATATAAACTGAAGTCTGTCTCACACACCCATACCCAGGTGCCTCACTTTGGCAGTTAGTTAGGGGGAGAAAGATATTATAAAAAAACACAGTCTTAGTATCCTTTCAGTACATTACAATTCATCAACTGTGCAAAGCTCCTCTAACACTGAAAACAAGATTAATATTGCATTTCACTAATGGCATAAATTAGAGCCAAATAAATTAGAAAAGGAGATAAAAAAAAATACTATTGGACAGAGTTCTGTGTCTGCTCAGATGGGGCATCCATTTTCTCATTTCATAATGTCATAAGTGCTTCAGCCAAGTCATGTGGACTCAAGAGAGGTAAGGTAACACAACAGTAACATAAGTGTAACATTTCACTGAAAACAGGATACAATAAAGCAGCAAACTGTAAGCAGCAGCTATATGAAGCACTAGCGTACACATTTTCTTTAAAGTGCCATTCTGCTGTGTACCACGCATCTACCTGATACAATCTGAATGCAGCATTAGCTCTTTAGTACTATGAACAGTGCAAAGCCACCATGAACACTGAAAACAGAATAATTATCCAATTATCCCCCTCTACACACAAACACGCACACTTTCTTTCACCTTACTATAATGTTGCGAAATATGAATCTTAATCTGTTTATACCTCACACATAGTAAAGAAATTCATGTATACTTGTGCTTGTCAAGATTCCGCTTTAGGAAAATAAATTGATCTACATGATCATGTTGGAGTACACTGCGTTGCGAGGAAACAATATCTCCCGCAGTGCTGAAAACTTTTTCTGATGCCACTGGTATACAGAGGTATTTTTTTACAAGAGACGACAGCAGTGGTAGGTCCACCTGTGCTTTCCACCATTGTAGTGGGTTGTTATTCAGGGGCAAAGGATTCCGCTCTCTGTACCTCATGACTTCCTCACTGGCCTTCTCCCTTGAAGATCTTTTTTGCTTTTTTGCGAGGAGGGTCATCATCTGAAATACAAAACAACTACTGTATATTACTGGATTTGTTTGCCATGACTCTTGAGAGCTTTTCTTTAACCTTGCTATTATGTATACATCTTAATCTGCTTATACCTCACAGTATAAAACACACCTTTTGGCTCATCCTGGATCTGGAGATCTGTGGATCTCCCTGAGCAGGGTCTCTCTGAGCTGGATGTATTCTCTGCTTCCTAGTAATAATCAATGTATAAAATCACAGCTATAATTAACAATCAGACAAATGTTTACCATTGATAACTCGAAAGTTGAATTAACCAGTACACAGTGTCCAGTATGGTTCAATTCAGTACTGTCAGTCGACAATGACTACACAGTACACAGTGTGCAGTACCAGAAGTCACAGAATACAGCTAGTGATAGCAATGCGTTCAAAAGCAGTATGAGTGCAGTAGTTAGAATGCATTGTAATAATGTATTTTGTGTTGAGTGAATGAGAGAGTGTGTTTGTTGGGGGGTTACCTTGTTATGCAGGGCTGCAGCTTCAGCCGACATATTGTGAATATCCTCTCAGTGTCATGGTCACTCAGAAATGGTAACGTTTTGAAGCAAGGGTCTAGAGCAGATGCAGTGTACCTTCTTCATCTCAGTAATGTGAGTGCCGTGTCTTCATTGGATGCCTTAAAGTGCTTTTGAAGTTTTTAGATTGTGGGCTGCTCGTCCTCACACATGATAGTGGTCACAACTTTGACAGGTGCCATCACCTTGACAATGTCTTCAGTGTTGCAGATGTCATTCTCATTAAAAGTGTTCCTCCCCTTTTCTGAGCTCCCTTGACCTGAGCTACCTTACAAATGGCCAGACATTTGTCCAATTGTCCTTCCTTCTTATAAAATCCAAATGTCTTTCAAACTTTAGACTTTAGATTTGATGGTGCACTATAAACCGTGTTGGCGTTGTCGAACATGTTGTTCTCGTAACGTTACTCTCGTAAAAGGTAAAAGGTCAACGCGAGATGCTGTGCAGTGAGAGGCAGTCATTATTATTTTGAAAGTAACATGACTTGTAACTTCCACAGTCTTCCACAGCAGCTTAGTTTATACTTAGTTCTACTTTACTACAGTAAAGTAGAATTAGCAGCAAAGCTTCAGTCAACCAATTCGCAACTTTAGGGCCGGCATCTTTATGGTATATTTAGATCAATCCGCGTATTGATGTAGTTGCATCTTTAACGTTAAAACTGGTTTCTGGTTCGTATCGGTGAATCTTTACACCCCTAGAAGTTATATACCTTTTTATGATATGTCTCTCCCACTGCCATGCACCCTTTTGGCGGATTGGCCCGCAAAGTTAATCACTTCTTACTTGGCCCATAGTCTCACAAATCAGAGCCACCAAATTTGGTGCAAATCCATGCTCAACTTATCCCGCTCACAGACATATGTCACTTTTCATGCCAATCGGCATGAAAAGTGAATCATTTCTGACTCGGTCCATAACCAACCTACTCACCAAATTTGGTGCAAATCCATACTCAGCTTTTTGATATATCCCGCACACAGACACACAGACGGACAGACACACAGACGGGACGAAAACATATCCTCTTTGACGGAGGTAATAAACTAGTGGACATTATTCAAGCAAAAAGTAGCAGAGATTTTTGACATAGGTAAATCATCTTCAATTCAGCAGAAATATATTAGTGCTTCGGCTGTCTAACATAAGAACTTGGGATAACCAGGATGGTTGAATGGTTAAGGTGTTGGACTTAAGATCCAATGGACATTTGGTTTGAACCCTGCTCCTGGTAGCCATTTAGCTACCAGGAGCGATCTTTATCTTCAAATGTGCTATAATTCCCTTGTCATGAGTAAGGTACAAGTAGAACAAAGAATGGACTACCGGTCAACTTTCTAGTAAGAAGTAGACAAACAATTCCCAGCTAATATTAAAGTTGGCTTACTTAAAAACTTCTGATCCATTTTATACCATTATAGCCTTTACAACAAGTTACACTTATAAAATATCACAAGAATCAAATATCACAACATATTGCGATATTTAATTCAGCATTTAAGCAAATCATAATGGCGGCATGGTTAAGCCGTACTTAAGAGCCAATGGACATGTGTCCTTGGCTCTGGTTGGTTCAAACCCCACTGCTGTTAGACATTATGCGTATGTTCAAATGTCACAAGAAATGTACAAGGTAGAACAAAGACACATAGAATAAACAAATGCACAACATTCTAGCAAAAAGTAGGATTAGTAATGCCCAAATATCTTTCAGAATAATAGAATGACAGGCTTCATTAACACAATTAGGGTGCTGTTTCTTTAGGACTTACCTGTCAATGATGCCACACATGTCAATATATAGGTGGCTGTAGTTTCCTAGAAGCCTTTGCTGCACCATAATAAGGT
Organism: Melanonus zugmayeri; assembly: GCA_900302345.1. Taxonomy (NCBI): domain Eukaryota; kingdom Metazoa; phylum Chordata; class Actinopteri; order Gadiformes; family Melanonidae; genus Melanonus; species Melanonus zugmayeri. The sequence continues at coordinate 20,549 of OMKN01023663.1, read as the reverse complement.
CGATTAGCTGATTGTCCAAAGTCAGGAGCCGCATGCATCCCTGAAATAGGTTGAAGGGGTTCCTACAGTGCTGATTGGTCTTCTCAGCAGGACAGCCTGGGCATTGGAGGACATGGCAACTATTATCCAATAGGAAACCAGGAAATAAATCCCATGACAACAGCCACTATATCATTCCAAGAGTCAATGTACAGCTAAAGTGATTTGTATTATTCCCCCCTGAGAATTTCTGCTGCATTTCGACAAATATTTAGGTTACACTCAATATATATATATAAAAACTACCAAGAAAAAAATGAAGCTACAATAAAAATGGTGTAACGCGTTGCTATCATGAATGTATGTTCTGTGAGTGTATTTGAGAGGTCATTTGAGAGGAGGTTAGCTGAATGTATTGGTACAATACAGAGGTTGTGTATCTATGAGCAGGGGGGTAGTATGGACAAGTACACAACTGAACCAGGGGAGAATGCAATAACAAGGTGAGAAGATGGAATGCACCAGGCAAGATGGGGAGAAAAAAAGGAGGACAGAATACAAAAAGAAGCGAAAAAAAGAGCGACAGAAGAGAAAAGGATGGTACAATTAAAGAGGAGGAAAAGGAGGAGAACAGGTGAGAAGAATGTTGCATTGAGGGGAGGAGCAGAGAGCAGCATTAAACTAGTTGAATGAACTGTGTTATGTTCATCTCTTCATATGATGTGTGCTGTATGCACTAGAGAGAAAATGACAAAGACCTGTACTTAAATCATAAGAAACCAAAAGCCATTTACTGGTGTAATTGGTTTACATAACTGCATTACACTACCTCCTTATACCATACAATATTCATCAAAATGCTGCACGACATTATTAGAGTTATTGTTATCATTCAACCTATGAAAAATGTTCTTATTGCAAAATACAAACATTTGGGTTATGGTTTCCAATTAAATGACAGCATCAAATTGCTTTAAAGTAAGCTTTACTTGTAAGAAAAATATTTTGCTTACCACCAAAGAAGAGATTACTTCCCGTAGTGACAGGAAATGAGGGTCTAGCTTGGGCTGTGTCTCCTTCCTCCTTGTCCACAGCGATAGTAAGACGCCCCTGTGTAGAACTCAGCTGCACAGAGTGCCACTGCCCGTCATTCAGACTGGAACCTGAGGGAACACACATTGAGTATCACAGAGAAGCATATATTCACCAAAGTACAGACAATGTGGATTGTGTTGATCCTATGTCTGTTTTTGTCTGATCTGTCTGACCAAGAGTTCCGGGATACAGATCAATGGATTATCACTTAGCTGTAAGGCAGTTTACAGATAAGGGTCAGGGAGTCAGGGTTCCTGTTGTGGTTCTGTTTTATGGACTACATTTCCCTGTTGTTGTGGACTACATTTCCCTGTTGCTGTGAGCAGGACTCTCTTCCAGCAAGCGGAGCACATGGCAGAGCACACCTGACTGGCATCATCATCAGCCACCATATAAAGACCTGGCTTCCCTTCCACTACCCGTCTACTGATTAACTTTCTTTGATTTGAACTATATTGAGTTTCCCTTGCTGAACCCCGTTGCCTGACTATTGCTTTTTATATATATTCCCCTTTTCCCTTATCATGTATTATACAAACTTGTTTAAACGTTACCTCTGTCTCTGTCTCTTTGTGTCTGCTTCTGGGTCTGTCTCATGTAAACCGTAACAGTTCCAGGGTTCATTTTTTAAAAGGTTAGCTGTTGGATAGTTTATCGCTATTGGTCAGGGCGATAGAGGTTAGCTGTTTGATAGCTTAGCGCTATTGATCAGGGTGACAGAGGTTAGCACTGTGGGTCAGGGAATCAGAGCCTAGTTGTTAAAAAGCACCATGGTTATAACACCGGGACTACACCAAAACATGCGCGTTTATTGACTTCACCACGCGTGTGATCTACAGCACAAAAATAACAGAAGAGAACAGAAGAGATCCACTATGAAATCTATCTGGGGAAAGCCTTCCTCTGTTAGCCCTCTCGTAGCTACATATTTCCAGATATTGATTGAAGCAATACATTTTTTACAACACGTAGCCTCTGCAGACCCTCATGTTTACTCAAATTTCCATATTTGTATGAAAACCAAAGCAAGGACACAATCTCAATATGCTGTAGTTATTTCATTATTATCCGCGACCGGGAAAGCAAATTGTTTCCCTCTGAACACTATCCAATTGGTGACAAAGTTTACAAATGTGTTAAAAGTCAATTTTGGATTCATTTTACGGACGTGTATTTAAAAGATATATACTGCCATCCTATTCTTGAGCCTACGTGTGCAAGGCTCTAGTGTATGCGCTCACATGCATTCCACCCATGTGTTACGCCCGTAGCAAAATTCACGCACGTAGCGTTAGGGTGAGCTAGAGCACAGCTGTCAAACTGACCTGCGGTGAGTTCCAACAGAGTCCTCCCGGCCTTGTGGATCTGGAGGCGGAGCCTGGCGTCACTCAGGTACACCCAGACCACGCCCCCTCGCTGAGGTAGTTCAAAGGTCAAGAGCAGTCCTTCCTTGTTCCACGTCCTGAACTGGAGGCCTGCGGACATGCCCCCTGGCGATGATGATGCCGTTGCCCTCGGCAACTGGAGGAAACTCTGGGGGCTGGAGAATGTCACGGCAACCATAGCTGGCTCTGCACAAGAGAATGTCACATTCCCCTGGATGAGAGCAAGTGAGGGGGAGAGAAGGACAGAGGGAGAAAGAGAATGAAGTTAAATATAAATATCACATGAGCAACATTGATAGGACCATAAAAAAACACATATTACCACAATAATATTCTATTCAAGCACTAGTGTGTGTGTGTGTTGGTGTATATGTGTGCATGCAGTTACATAATATAGACATTAACACAGTTGGAACTGGAAACAGGCAGGCAGGCAGATAATAGGTGCGATGGATATACTCATTCTACCGTGAGAATCTAGTTTGTGGCCCCTCTACAAAACTCTTCACTGTCATGGCTTACTTTTGGATCGCAGTATCCTCTGTTCTTGTACTGTATGATTGTAGCGCACAAGCATTTTTAGCACTGGCTAAATCAGCATTATCAGCTTGTTATTACACGTGTTAAAAGTGTGAAACTCGTTAGGCTTGTTAAGAGCTTTCAACGCCCTCTGGTATCCCTTGGCACCCATCCAGTGCCCATCAACCTCATTAAGAGCTTTAACCTCCTAACCGTGCTGCTTTAATCAAGAGCTTGTTCAGATTAGAGTTAACAAAGGCCTTAACCTACCGTCAATATTTCTGCCCCAATGAACCACTCGTTAGCAACTCAATTTGTCAGTTCGACTAGTTAAACAACAAACAAGCTTTTTATCGAGTTGATAGATTCATAAACATAAGAAGCGCTCAAATAGAAAGCAGCAAGCCCTAATTTTTTTACTGTAACGGCGATCCAATTACACACACACTACAGATGACCTCCAACGTACCAGTACAGTAACTTGGGGGCTGTTGTGTTTGAGCAGCTCCACCAGGTTGAGGTCATTGTAGAACAGGTTCTCCAGGCAGCCCTGGAAGTGGCCGTCTGACGGCCCTCTCTGAGAGCTCAGGTCCAGGGCGGCTCCTACACTCAGCTGCATGGGAACATACCATATGAGCCATTATACCATTATGTATTGTTGGACATAACACACACACATACAAATCACACAAAATATTAGATCTACAGTATAGGTGCTATTGCACATGTGCTATACTACATTTACATTTAATCATTTAGCAGACACTTTTATCCAAAGTGACTTACTATAGCACTAGCATCCTACTGCTATAGAAGTGTTTGAGTATTTGAGTGTATCTTCATACTATGCATGTCAGTACTGTGGAAGACCTAGAGAGCCAAGACCCTCCCACAAGAGCGGGAGCAGTTGAGTTCAGGCCAAGTCAATGGTAATCACTTCTTTTCAAGGCAGCTGCTGCTTGATTGGTAATGGGGAACACCTGCCAGTCATGAACCAACACACATTGTCCAAAGCCAGGACTCTCAGGTTGTCTCCAGAGGCAACCTCAGGGGTGCGGTAGTGAGGAGGAAACTTTGATAAAGAAAATAATATCGAAAAGGAATAGACCCTTTTCACAGAGGCGTCATCGTAGGACAAACACAGTGTCGCTCATAATAATTATGGGTCTGCTCCTTTTATGTCCCAGGGCAGTAGACTGAACAAGTGAAGATAACGTACATTGACCATAGGCCCCGTGCCCTGGCTGGTACATGAAAGTAGCAGACCCATACTTAGTGTTATGAGCGACACCTGTGTTTGTCCTACGATGACGCCTCTGTGAAAAGGGTCTAGTGAACTGTTGTGTGTCTTGTTCATTTCCACCCCGTCGTTTAAAGAGGGTCCAGTGCAAGCCTGAAACCCCCTTTGGAGGAATTATACCCCGGGGTCCGGGAAGACTTTACGTTGAATTAACCCCCGCTCCCCTTTTCCCTTGCCCTGAATAAACTCCTTGTTATTATTTAACCTCCAACCTGTCTGTGATGTGTTTTCATTCTCAAGTGTACCTCACTTGTATGGAACTGCCACAGTACTATATACATAATACAGTAATATATACATAGTTCTGTATATACTGCTATACTTGGACATGTTCATGTCCATATATGTGAGCTACAGATGAGCTACAGATTCAACTACAAGCTACAAGTATGTACATGGTACGGGTGTGTGTGTGTTTGTGTGTCTCTTCCAGCCCACCCGGTCGAATCCCCAGTGGCTGAGCTGCGTGGGGACGTGGAACTGCAGCACGTTCTTGTCCACGGTGAGGTTGACGTGTGCGTTGAGCCGCTCCAGCGTGACATGGTGCCAGTGCTGGTCGTCCAGGAGGCTGCCCAGAGACACCTGCCGCTGGGCCTCAGAAAACACCGGGGGGGTGCTCCTACCTGGAGCAGCGGAGAGGGTGGTCCAGTTAACATTATTAGCAGAGCCTGGATGAAAATCTATGCATTATCTATCTGGTTCATTTTTCTTCATCCTTTGGTTGATTTTATTGTATTTATTAATTTGTAATACATTTATAAAATAATATAATATAATACATTTTTTCCAAATAAATACAAATACAAAATAAATAAATAAACAAATAACAATAAAACTATACTAGCCAAACAAATACATACATTAATAAAAAAAGTATCTATAAGGATAAAACAAAAAAGCGTAAAGCTTATTTCCATTGTGGTCCAGGTAAAAAGAAAGCTACCATGGTAGCATCATACATTTAAACCATTTATCTTTAAGGCAGAGGATACTGGCTAATTCTCCAGGTTTCCTATGCCAGTGGTGCTGCCCAGTAACTAATCTCGGATCCAGCAGTCCTACTATGAAGAACAGAACTGGGGACAGAGCAGTCTTAAGTCTCAAGAGCAGAACTTCTGGGGGGAGACGGCCTGGAAACCAAAAACAGATTCATGCCTTGTTTCCTGTTTCATTACGGAGATATTCTACTGAAGAAAACTAATTTGCATGAGTGGATGAAGCTTTCAGAGGTGGATTTGAATACATGTATTTCTACAGTGGCACAATCTACACAGTGTTGATTTGAAACCTTTACAGACACTTTTTAACAGTTTACTACTACTGGCCTAGTTTGTGTTGCATAATTTGCCAATTATGTGCTTACAGATCCCTGCCGCCAGCAACGTGACTGGTGCATGATTAAGTGGCTTAAACTGATCTAAACATAACTTTGATTATTTTACTACTTGAATGGGGCACCACTTCCATTAGGAAGAATATAACTAATATTAGGTCTTACATTATATTATAAAGATCAATTAACCTAGCCAATTTAATCTATCTGAAGTTGAAGTTATTGTCCAAAATCAGTGATTCTACGATCCACCAACCACGAGCACTACCTCCTCCTTTGTATGTGTGCATGTAGAAGGTCTGCAAAGTTAAAAACCTCAAAGTCAATGACAAAGGGGGTTAATCTCTTCCACAGGAAACACCTCTCCTGAACTGCCTGAAACGGCTTGTTCGCAGCCTTTACATCCGTGACTTGGTTACGTCACCATGTAACACATTTGCATAAGGTCCTCCTTATGCAAATGTAAGGTCCTCCTTATGCAAATGTAGTCAGTGGTAGGCCTCGGCTAAGTTGCTACTGTAGCTACGTTACTGTTTTCAAATGGTTTTGGTAGTCAGCTGTAGGCCTCCCCTAACTAAAATTGTGTAGAAATATGGCAATGGTTTTTCGATCTCAAAATCTTGAACATTGTTTAAGTGTGGAGGTGGATTTATGAGTATACAAGCTGTAATGTTGCGGCCACAATACACTTTAGTATGGCTAACGTTATTGTGTTACATTGTTTTTCCAGTAGGCTGGAATACAAGGATATTGTGTGGGTGTGTGCACATGTGTTTACATGCGTGTGTGGTCTGCTGATTTTACAGGGGACAAGACTGTTTAGCGTTTTACATGTTGACTGTTTTAATTTGTTCTGCAGTATCTATGACTAAACACTAGCACTTTGATTTACTCTTTTACTTTTTATATCGTATTTTTATTATATATATACTTATTTGTATTTTCGTACTATTCTCCTTGTTCTGTATGTTTATGCTCTGTGTAAAGCACTTTGAATTGCCATTGTTGTATGAAATGTGCTATATAAATAAACTTAAAAATAACACTAAAACACTAAAAATGTGTTTAATTAGTTAATTTGCCTCTGTCTTTTAGAGTACATCACAACAGGACCCCGGTACCCAACACCTCTCCACGAAAGCCCAATTCCATGATATTGGATGCCAAATGGACCCTCCACAAACCATCTCAGTGGGAACACAGTCTGTGGCATCTCCAAAGATGGTATCGGTCCGCACACAGCTGTCCATGGGTACACTGAGAGATCCAGTGAGAAGCAAAGGTATATAACACAGGCATTCAATTTGTTTTTGCATTTGTATTTGAGATATAGTACCTGGAAATATTGTACTGTACTGAAATACTGTTATGTGGGCACACAGTGCACTTGCGTTTGCACAACTCACACTGCACGATTTAATCGCCCGTTCTGTTTGGCCAAAGCCTGCGACAAGCCACAATGTGGGTACTCACACACCTTCCGACAGGTATTTTATGCTATTGACAATTTCCAATAAAGTTTCATTCTATCATTCAAAACAATACGGCCGCATCCTCCAAGATGTTCTATACTGATACTGAGATACTGAGAATGAGAAAGGCAGTGTAGCCGACCGTACAATAATAAACTAGACGCATCTTTAAATCCACAATCACTTTATTTAGCCCGATCCAACGCCCTGACGTTCATAATTGGCTGCGACGCTGTGACGCCAAAATCGTGTTGGAATCGGGCTGAATTAGTGTAGATTCTTAGACTTAACTATTTAGCAATTTAGATCTAAACCATTTACAACGTATACCTAAACCATACCATTACCATGACCAAATTTCCCATCTGGGATTAATAAAGAATATATATTTATATATCTTGCATACTTATCTATCTCTCGATCTCTCTATCTCTCTATCTCCAAAACTATGTATGTATACAAGTATGTAGATTAGATTATTTTCTTTCCATGCAATGCTGTTAATGCAGTAACAATAATACATTTTACTTGTTTTTCCGCCCTTCAGGAAAGATCACCTTACAGTGCAATAATGTAATACATTTCTGTATCTGTTGCATCCTTCCATTCTATTCCATGTAATATAGCTTATATAATAGTAGTACTATAGGGACATTTCAGGACAAATGTATTTTAAACCTGCACTGCGTGGCATTGATAATAGTTGTTTTGCATAGCAGCTATTTGTGGCTATGTGGTGTCACTTTGTGGTGATATGAGGTCACTTTTTGACCACGTAGACAACTAAAAAAACATCATGATCAAGATGATTTCTAAGAAAGACATCACACTCCAAAGTACGATGGTAAGATCGAAGCCAGCGAGAGATCTAGAAAAAGAGATAGAGGTTCAGTCCCCAAGTTGGATGGGTTCTCTTCATATTCATAGTTTTTTAGATGAGAAATGGTGTGCTGGTTGTCATTAAAGTATCACACTCTGTCTCTTCATTACACAGAACAAAAATACTTACCAAACAGTAACACAGATTCGTTTCATGTGTGGATTCCAAGTGGTGATTATTATTTTGAGTCAAAAGCATTAAAAATAATTTAATTAGGAATGTGTCGGCAGAATGTGGTAGCAGCAGCATCAAAATAGTTAATGGCCCGCATTCATATAGCACTTTTCTAGCTATTACCGGGACTGAGTACTTCACAGTAAACAACTCAAAGTCGCCGGAACTGGGGGGAATCAAACCAAAAACCTTCCAGATGATCTAGTATCTCCTCAGGTACCGCAATGGTAATAGCAATAACAACAGGGCCGGTTTTAGCCTGCTATATTAGGGTGGGCTAGTAGAAATGATAGGTGGGCAACTTGGGCAGTAGGTAGCCCAGAGGTTAGAGACGCAGACTAGTAGTCAAGTGGCCAAAAATCTGGCAAAATGAGAGCTGGCAACCGGAGGGTTGTCATAGTCAAGATCAGATGCAAGCTCCTGCCAGTGTGCCCTCTCCAGATTATGGTGTGTTTGTGTATGGGGTGTTTGAATGGGTTAAATGCAGAGATTAATTTCCCATGGAGATTAATGAAGTAGTATTTTATTCTATTCTCTTTTTTAAAGAACAATTTGAAGCAGGGAAATTGGGACGTAGTGAAGCAGCATTTTTAAGTTTACTGCAATCCTATGATTTGAGTCAGTGGAGGGCAGATTGATTTACCCTAAAATAAAAACATTCCTTCATCCAGATTTGAACATAATCAACTCCATAACATCTATTTTCTTCTTTTCATTTTCTTTTGGTTTGAGTGTGTGATTTTTCATGAGCTTTTAGCTGCTTTGCTATGCCCTGTGTGTGTGCAATCTGAGCCATCAGGGCCCTGTTTCAAGAAGCTGGGTGTCCAGGCTAACTGGATATGTTAAGTCTGGGGCTTGCACAGAAAAGTCGACTAGTCGACTAGTCGACATCACTACCACTAGTCGACGTTGACTAGTCGTTGACCACATGATTTCACACAGCATTATTTTTTTCCCTACTGCATTTGCGCCAAGTCCCAGAGTAAGTCCCCTACTCTGCCTCTGATTGAATTACCCTGATATTTCACCCTAACCTTAACCAATCATCACTCCCCAATCTAAACCTAGGGTGGGACTTGGCGCGAATGCGGTGGCTTTGTGTCATGATCGGCGCTGGGTCCTAACGCGCGCCGACTCTCGACGACCTTAATTGGTCACTTCCGGCTCCCCACTTCCCGCTTTCCCGACACACCTGTTTTTCATCACTCATCACCACCCGGCATATAGACCCTGGCTTTCCACCTGCTTGTCGTTGAGTGTTTTTTCAGCTACCCGCGGTAACTACTCTCACGACTCCCAGCTATTGGCAATCCTCCGTATAGTCAGTGTTATTCGTGTGTTTGTCTGCGTCGAGCTAACCCACTGTTTTCGTGCTTCCCTTCCCGGTGTTCCTGTTCCTGCCTGTCCGCCGCCTCCTGTCTTCGCCTGCCTCCCTCCAATCCCACTGTCCTGCTCGCATCCTGTCTCCGCCTGCCTGCCGCCTTCCCTGCCACGACTCATCGCTCCTGCTTCCATCCTCCCCGGCTACACTCACCATTCCATGTATTCATTCTCATACGGACAATAAACTGGTTTTCTGAAATTAAACCAAGAGAAATTAAACCAAGATTAAGATTAATATTAATAAACTTTATTAACATTGTTTTGTAATGCGAATTGATGCATGTTCAAAGTATGTCACTATAGTAGGCTGTATAGTAAACTACAGCTTCACCTTTCTTCAAAAATAAATTAGTTATT
>OMKN01023654.1:0-10662 GCA_900302345.1 Melanonus zugmayeri | reverse complement strand
GTGTGAGCACAGAGCACAGAGGAGAGGGAGGAGCAGAATGCAGCGGCAAGAGGAGAGGGGGAGGTGAAGGACATGGGAGGGAGCGAGCGCAGAAGAGGAGGCGGGGGAGTAAGAGAGAGGAGAGAAAGAGGAAGGAGGGAGGGCAAAAGAGAGAGAGAGAGAGGGATCAGCTCTAGCCAGATGGCTTTCAACAAAACAAGTGTGTCTTCACATACAAGTCATATCATTCCATTGCTTTGACAATAAAGAACATTCACACGCACCATCTCAGATATTTAGAAATCCAACATCATATAGGTTGTCGGTTCTAATCCGGTACACCCGGTGACCTTCTTCACCTGTAGGCCTACCGGTCACGACCGGTCTAATAGATGGTTAGTGTGTCAGATGTCAGAAGAAACGTATACTCACGAGGGGTGTCGCGTTTGCGCTTCTTTCGCCTTTCGCCCACTGCCCCGTCCTCGGACCCCTTGAGCCCGGCGCTGCGGCGGCTCGCAGCCCAGCCCAGGCCGTACTTGCGCTCGTTCCGCAGCTTGTTCTCTGTGAGCCGCAGGCGAAGTTTCAGCGTCTCGTTCTCCTTCCTGTTGAGCGTCAGCTCCGCGATGTAGTCGTCCACGGTCTCCTGGAAGAGTTTGGTGATCTCGCACACGGACGCGCGGATCAGGCTGTCCATGACAGCTGTCAGGTGGGTCTCGAACGTCGTCACGGTCTCCTCCACCATGGTCGGGTCTCCGGTAGACCGTGAATATGAAAGCAGACCCCGGAGCAGATGACGCAGATCACCTATAAATGTAAAAAGAAGAAAAAATAAAAAATAAACAGATGGTGTCGATGATGGTGCGTCGATCCGCGGAAACGTCGCGATGCCTCCGCGGCGCGGCGGCGCGTTTTCCGCGATTTCCACGTCTGTTATTATTACGAACTTCTAAGAATTACGGACGGATCGCACGTTTCAAGAGCACCTAGCCTGGTCGGTGTTGTCTCGTTACACACATGAAGCACCGGGGCTGTTAGATGACATTTTGGATCGCGTCGTTTACTTGCTTAAAATCTTATTACGATGCACGAAGACTGAGACTTCGGGAAGGAGCCGCACTACTAGCGCTACGGGGGGAAAAGTGGCAGCGCTAGCGGATCGGGCGGGTTTAGCTGTGGGTTTTACGTACCGTCCGTGATCCGAACGTGGGGGGGGAGAGGTCAAAAGTCGAGCAGCAGATCGCCGGTTTATTGGTAGAATAACAAACACACTCGGTCGAAGGCGCTCGGCGAACAGGCGAAGCGACAAAGAGAATTAATCCAACTTCTTTCCTCTCTCCCGGGCACTGTTTTCCTTTTCATCTCCTTCGACGGCTGCTTGAGGATGCTTGGCGGCACTGCGCACGCGCAGTACCGTAATTACCCGACACTCCGAGCTCAAGCGCAACCGCACCCATCACCCAATGCCCGACGCGTTTCTAAACGCGTTTCTTTTTATTGATTTATTTTTTACAGATTTTTAATACGTATATTACCTAATAAACGGGTTGTTTTGCCTTCCCAATCAAGCACAATATGTCTTCCGTCTATACATGATATGGGAACAATACGCGACACCACCTTCTCCGGGACGGGTGGTGGCGCTGTCACCTAGGTCTCATATTTTTCCCGTTTTGCGCGAAGAAGAAGAAGAAGACTCCCCGCCTGCAGCATTACGCAGCCCGAGTCCAGCCTCCAACATCTAGTGCACTTTCTCCCCTGCGAGGAAACGCTCACTTCCAAACAGCGCAGTCATGCCGATGTTCATGGTCAACACGAACGTTGCCCGGAGCGCAGTCCCGGCCGCGCTGCTGTCCGAGGCCACCGCCGACCTGGCCAAGGCGCTGGGGAAACCTGCGCAGGTGAGGCTGAGGATTAAAAACACTGTATCCACATATAGACACGTTCTTCACAGTTAGGATGTAGGCCTATTGCGTAAGTAAACTTACATGACTTCATTGACTTAATTGGATGGAAAACCTCTCTCTCTCTGCTCCTGTTTTGGGTTAGATTGTAGGCTACAACTATGTGATTTGTATAGGACACTTATCTATTTGTAATGTCCCGAGAAGATGGAGTTCAAGGTGGCAGGTGTAGTAGTAGTAGTTGGGAGTATTTAAATCCACGACCGAGTCGGTTAAAAAAAGTGAAGTGGCTCTGGTTTGAAATGGATCCGAATTCAGGCGCTTGCACATCATTGCGTCATGGGATTTTTTGTTGTTGGCCATACTCCATATAAATATCCTAAATACACCGTAAGCTAATGAACACTTTGTTTTGCCCCATAATGACAAGTAATTTCACGATGAATTACTAAACAATGCCCAAAAAAAACCATTACTACTAACTAACGTAATAATAACATTTCAATGCTCCTACACTTCCAAAATGACGGGGGAGGGGTAATGGCGTTATGTGACGTCAAGTGACGTCATGATGTACAATCTGACGTCACATCGCAACAAACAAAACTCCTATGATGCATTGTGATGTACAAGCGCCTATAGCCTATGATGCTCTGCTGCTGCTGGATGCTGACCCCGGGGTCGTGTTCGTGTGGTCCAGCATATCATCCCCCGGGAAAAACTCTAGAAGCATCATTTTCATTTAAATGTGGGATCAACACCTAAATCTTTTACCAAAGCTTCGATCTGATTACAATTGTTGACAGTATTTTCGTGTGTGTTGCAGTTTTCTTTTCAAAAGTCATCAAATTCAGTAATTTCACGTCTGGGATTAATAAAGTAGTAAATAGTAAGTAATAAAGCCTTTATAAAGAACTTTAGCATTTAGTTTGAACCCCTTAAATTGTATATTTGTCTTTCATGTTAAAAATGCAACATAATGGCCTATTTATTTATAGCATGAATTTGTACTACTCGTGGAAGTCTTTGAACTTTAAACATGTGGACAGTCTGATCCAACTATGCTCTATTGGCATGTTACAGTACGTTGCTGTTCGCATCAACCCTGACCAAATGATGATGTTTGGAGGAACGGACGACCCATGTGCTCTCTGTTACCTTGGCAGTATCGGCAGTATCAATGGTTCCCAGAAAAAATACACTAAACTGTTGTCTGGACTGCTGAACAAACACCTCGGCATCTCTCCAGACAGGTAGAATAGTCAAACACACAAAATAATACATTCATAACTGGTACATAAGATTACTCTGTATATGAATCACCTTATGTTTTAAATATGATATTTATTTGTCTGCTTTAGGGTGTACATAAGCTTTGAAGATATGGCGGCAGCCAACGTGGGCTGGAACAACTCTACCTTTGGCTGAGCTGGAGGGCTGCACACTTGTAAGACAAAGTCCAAGTATAACAATGCCTCAACATAAGCACAGATGGCAATCATTCCTGTGGGCTAACAGTCTTGGGTAGTTATTCAAGTTATCCACTGAACCATTTGCTTTGTTACAAACCCTTGCCCTGAACCCTATCTTCCTGACATTTAATAAAGCGGTCCTGCGAAAACAAAGCTCTTCCTTTTCTTTTTGTTCACTATAAGGTGATAGTAAATTGTCCAAGAAGACAATTTCACATATCTGAAGCTGTAATTAAGGAAGCTTGGCAAAAGCTGGATAACCCATTTTGCATTGCATTTTGCACATAATGACTGACTACTCAATACAGGTTTTGGAGAAGCCACTATAGTGGTCATAACATGGATTCACAAAAAGATTCCTTTTTGTCATAACATTAAAAAAAAAAGTTATATATTTAATCTGTACAGTTGTATCTTGTATTTCCATTATTTTATTGCAAGATTCTAGAATAAATTCCTGCATGTGCAAACTTACCTGAACACATTCTGATATGAATCAATAATTATATTAGTAACCATCCATGAATGCCTTACCAGATTAATTTAATTAAAATAAGACAGGTTGGCTGATACAAGAACTACAATGAAGTGTAATGTGCTAACATGTAATATACAAGAATAGTATTTCAGTGGTCATTTGTATAGTCTTTTTTTTGGATTTATTACTTAATACCCGGTTTTGTAATCTGAATGAATTGTGATCAGGAAATTACCATAAAATGGCAACAAAATGGAAGGATTTAATGGCATTTAAAATAAACATTGATTAGTCTGGTTTAGGTTGGTCACAAACACTTTCTATGCTGTGCGACTATAGGAGCAAAAGGCATCACAATATGGCATGGGGGTTGCAAAAAATAACATTGTATTTGAAAGCTGCATCACTGAAGTTTCATCACATTTCATACTATGTAAATGTACGTATGCATGTATGTAGACCTATGTATGTTTGTACGTGTTCATGTAAAGGATACTATTTAATCAGAGAAGCCCAATACTTTTGGGTTAACATATTAAGTCTACTAATGAATGTCTCTCTTCAGAATGAGACCCTGTATCTCAATGATATTACGTATATATACAGTATAAAGCTTAATAAACAAATTACATAAGATTGGTGGTGGTGCCAGTAATCTTAGTGTTCATGGTAATGTGCAGTGATATTATTATTGTATAAGTAAGAAATCCTAATTATTATGGTGACATAGAGTTATACTACAGCAAGTCTGTTTAATGTGAACGGCAACAGAGGGTTTACTTTTTGAATTGGCTTCCTTCCAGCATCTAAAGGGAAATGCCAGGAAATGGGGCTATCGCAACGCATAACAATCTTCTGCAAAGTTTTTTCAAGCCATTACAGTTAAGAAAGGCACACTAGTAGTAACAATAGTTAACACAAAGGCTTAAATGGCTTAAAAGTTACGAAAACAGGTATAACAACACAGTTTTCATGATTTTTGATTCATGAGATGACTCAAGAGATTCTGCTATGTTAAACATATCTGCTGCCCGAATGAAATGGATATATATTGGTCTGCAACCAGCTATGCATGTCCTATACAAAATAATTAGGGTTTTAACATTAAGGAATAGTGTGAAGAATGCGCAACAGTTGTACACTGTCAATAAATTAAACACTCTGTCACACACTGTCTTAATAAATGGTGTAATTGAAAGCCATTTTTTTTCTGCAGTTCATTTGATTGGCAGAGTTTGTCTCAAGGACCTTGGAAGGTTTTTGGGAATTCTCACGTCCATGTGAATCATGAAAGGTGGAGTGTTGCTGTGCATGAGAATGTGGTGGCAGTCTGGACTGTCTAATGTTTTTGCTGATAGTCTCCTGCATGGACATGAATCGGTTCATGAGGTCCTGCTTGAGTTCCTGCAGGCGTGCATCTCCTTGAGCTTGCATGTCTGCATCAATTTGTCGCAGCTTATTTGCCATCACAGTTGTGAGCACTGCAGTGGTTTTCTCCATCTCTGTGTTCCTAGGTGGGACACTGTAGCCTAACAACGAAAAATAAACATCAAGCAAGAAACCATTCTTAATAAATATATCTGGTGCAGGGACTGAAAACAGTTCCTCGATTTAAATGCTTCTTTTTAAAGTAAATGTGTGATACAACCGCTGTCGATTGCAAATGTGTCATCATGTTACAGAAATGGCTATCGGGTTACACCACAATAGAAAGCCGACATCCAGGCTCGCTGCAAATGATGGCTTGGGGGGCAATTAGCAAAAAGAACCCAAAGAACTTAATGGCTGAATGCACGCGCTGCGGACCGGTGGTGGATGCTTGACGTGTTGTCCTCCGAGCACGTCGGTCTGGTCTCTGTCTTCTCGTCGTTTGACAAAGGTGAAGACCAGGGCGACGGTGACTCAGTGAACCCCGGAGGCTCCTCCATCCCTTCCCCGAGCTTCGAAGACAGACAAACAGGGTCGGCCGGTGCGGAAGTGACTCAGTCCTAATGTTGCTATATTAAATACTACAGCGTACTTTCCACGGTCCTCGTGTGTGACGTCGGGTACATCGGCGTGTGTCAGAAGGCCGTCTTGTGGAGAATGACTCAGCCGTGGGGTCGTGGCCCTTTTCTCTGTCTTTGAGGTGAAGACTGAGGACCGGTGGCGGTCGGCCATGTTCTCCGCGGAACAAGACATGAAGGACCGCTGAGGTCTTGCTTGAATGGCTAATGACACACATACACACATATACAGGCCGATGTGTAATTATGTATGGCATGATGAACCTTATAACATGTAATACCTAGACTAGGCAATATAGATAGTATTTGCTATTGTATAATATGTATTAATATTAGCGTAATGTAGCTAAGCTAGTAGATACACATTCCTCTCCACAGACATTTGAAAGTAACAGTTAAATTCAGGGAATAATTACAAATAGACTAAGGGCTGTTATGAACATTGCATGACGTTTATTGTCAGGTCATGTTATAGGCCATACCCAATATCCACATGCAATGGCAGGTGCATATGTGCAATGAAAATGTTGTTCTCATAGGATTAATAATAATCTATTGCAATTCATTATAATTGGTTATCAAAATAACCCTTATAGTGGTGTTTTGTGGTCATATTGGAAACGTAACTGATGTATTTACATCACAGAGAAATGTGATGAAGAGTAGGATATCTCTAGACTGGAGCCAATAATGTAAATAATATGAATACATGATATATCATTATAGTTACTATCAATATTATTTGCATTAATAGTTGAGCTGATAGCTGATATTCAGTACACCAGCACTCCCTCTCGTGTGATATTGCTTTTATACAACACTGCTACAAGCAACAATTATTAACAGTAATAAGCGACGACAGATTATGATTTGTTTGTTTATTCAGTCATTTATATCGCTCCACCAACACGAATAGTTCCGCAAATGGACTGGGACTGGACTGTTGCCAGGCAACACATAAACACGTTCTACACACTAGCGTCCTTTCCTGCAGACCATTCATAATTTAAGTCGAAGGTTATTTGTGGAAATGTGTTCAGCTTAACGGTTATTACACCTGTAAAGCGGAGTGATACATGTATAGTTAAAAGTCCCCCCACTCACGGAATGCCTCTTGTCCAATCAAATCACTTGGTCGGAACTAACTGTTGTACAAAACAACATACAGCAGCAGCAGCACTGAGGCATTACAGAAAAGGCCATCAAAGATGGTGTGGAGAAAACTATTGACTTGGAATTTCAAGGTAAAAAAAAATATTATTTGAGTTAGTAGTTGTGATATCAATTCATCCATTTGTGTGCAGCCCTTCAGCAAAACTCCTCAAAGTTAAACAGCTCCCAGCATTTTGTCTGCAAGCATACACTGGCCTGACTATTTTACAGTAATATTGAGTGGAACAATTACCCCAAAGATTACAGACCGCTGTTAGAAATGGGATGAGGCCTTTGCTCAGGGATAATAATGACTAGCATGATAGCAAGACAATGTCACCAGTCAGTTGCAGATAACGTGGATGACATATAAACAGGAAGACTATTTAAATAGAAGCAGTAGCCTGCCTTTGTCCAGATCATCAAAGGAAGTGAATGGGACCAAACCAGCTACAGCTACAAAGACCAGTGAAGACTGTTCTACCTGGTCTTCCACCTGAGGAGACGGTGGCTGAATCTCAGAAGAGAAAAGGTGGACAATGGACGAACACCTGCAGTGCCAAATGATCCACACTCCTGCTCTTTTGACAACTTGAAGCCGCAACGACCCTACCTCCCTAGAAACAAATGATTATCTTGGCAATCATTCAGATTGGCCAGAAAATTGAGGGGTTTCTTCTTCCAGAGCATGGAAGGACCATCGTGATGGACTGCTTGATGCTGAAGACGACTAATAACAAAGTGATGACTGACTTATGACACTCGTGGTTGCAGCTCGGCAGCTCCAGGCGTTCCCATCTCACAAGGGAGAACTAGCTGCCAACCAAGAAGCGTGTTAAGCTCAGGATGGAGGATGAATATGTCTATTAATGCACTCGTGATTCTGAACTTATTATTCTCTTATTAAGAAGATAATGGATTTTAAGTGGAACTTGCCAACATGCTAAATATGTCAAAAAAAACATACAAAAATACATAAATGATACATCTCCACTTTTATGAATTTGCATTTTCTTTTATTAAGTCTAATGTGTTTTATTATATATTATAATGTAGGCCTATTATTTTCTATAGCCACAGGGCATTGTTTGTGTGCCATACACATTACTGCTTGATGGGTGGATGGATTAATAATCTATTGAGGTAATACTAAAAAAGTAAAACGTGCTTATTGAATCTCATGGTGTCCCCTCTTGGATGCTGCTGACCCATACCACCAGGGTTGTGGATGGGAGAAGAAACTGAAGATGTAAAAGGGGGAATAAATAGGACAAGATTTGCCAGAGATAGATAGCAGATGAGAAGTTTATGGGATATTCAGCCTATGGTTATATGGACACCTAAACACAGAAGGGTATTCATTCAAGCAATAGGCGGGTAAAATGATAACTACTACTAATACTTTTCTATGGAACTTTCTCGTGTTTTGCTAGAAATTGTTAGCCTAATTATAGTATTGGTTTTTACGTTTAGGTATTAGACTAGAGATGGTTGTGGACGGTACGGTAACGGTTTGTGTGGGAAAGCAGTCTATACTATGTTCCTGCAATAGAGGCTGCAGTTTCAGGACCACAGTCCTAGGACCGATTTTCTTGGACCGCATTTCTAGGACCCTATTTAAAAAAAATTGTTTTAAAGGTTTATTCCACCCAAATACTACTTTCTGTCCAAGTACTTATAGTTTTAAAGGTTTATTCCACCCAAATACTAAACTTTCTATCTAACGACTTATAGTTTTAAAGGTTTATTACAACCAAATACTACTTTCTGTCTAACTAGCTGGGATGGTGGGATTATGGCAGTTGAGCTACATACAGAACGGTCCTTTCAGCATGTGGTGCATCTTTTCAATTTGGGCAAGGATCTCCCTTCTTGGATTGTTATATTCATCTTCAAAAGAGAGAGCCTAATTGGTCAAATTGAACATTTTGAGATCATTTCACAGACATATTAGGCCTAAGCCTAGTACTGGATCAAAATACATTTTGAATCTTCTGTCCTGGATTGAGCTTAATCTGTGTCCATGAAATCACTTCATATAGGCTACAGTACATGACAAAATATAATGCATGGTGTAAGACTAGGCAGAATAGGCCTACATAATAACTGACTATTCAAAATGCCAAATGACTCATCCAACATTACAAATCAATGTTAAAATGAAGAGACTGGTGGATAACACGTATTGTGGCAGTCAGCACAGTTTAATTATTAAGATTATTTAAACTTAATTAAAATGGTAAAACAATATATTAGTATTAAACAAGCATTTAGAGACTAGGCTACTGCTGATTTAATGTAGCTGACAGACACAGATCATATCGACATGCTTTTATCATCTTTTGTTTAATGAATGCGCTGGCTAGAATTAATTATCACAGTCATTAAGTCAATTAATATAAGACACCTAGTTGGGCTTGCCAAAATCACGCTACGGTTTCATTAAACAGCTAAACAAATTTTTCGTCTAACATAATCATCTAATGATTGTTTGTAGTGCCTTTGTAGTGGCTGGCTGATGTTAACTTTTGCTGTCCAATTCAACACACTAGAGTTGTTTTTAAAGGTGTCATTGCGTCGTTTTGTCATCAATTTTGCGTGGTCTCTAGTATTAATGAATGCCATCTGAGCCGGTTTTGGTGAAAAAAATGCTCCCGTGCGCCTGTTTCAGGCTGTTCTAGTTAGGCGAATGATGTGGGTGGAAAGAACGACCCTTTTTCGGCCCTTACTCATGAATATTCGTGATGTTTAAATGACTTGCCTCTGATTGGCTTGTCACAGTGATGTTAGCCAATCAGAGGCGAATACTGCGTCTAGCTTCTCCAGTGCATTATCAACACTAACCTGGCACAGTTCTGTCGACTGTACCGTGCTACGAACTCACGCACAAAATGTCTTCGGAGATACAGCCACTTGTACTCACACTTATATCCACTTGGTAAAATCCACCAACCACACAATAGTAAACCAAAGGTACATTTTTATTATGTATTTGGAATCTACCAGCCACTAATATATTTCAACAGCATTTGGCTGGTAGCTGGTGCTAATTTCCATCTCTGGCTTGTGCCCATTTCAGACATGCTTAGATGCTAACGGGGATAATATGATAGGGTGACCAAACGTCCTCTTTTGCCCGGATATGTCCACTTTTTACGTCATGTCCGGGGCGTCCGGGTTTTTTTTCGAAATTCATGAAAATGTCCGGTTTTCATTGATTTTAATGGGACCATACAATCGCAGACAGAGTCCTCGCGGCATCTTTGAGTAAACTTTTAAGTATCTCGAGGCCAGGCAAAGTGTCCTCTTTTTTGGAAATCAAAATATGGTCACCCTATAATATGAACATGTTATTATGTAACAGAAAAGTTACTTTTTTAAACGTACAGACTGCGAGCTGGTGTTCGATCGTCATGATGATACAGAGCCAGGTCTTAATAACAACCTCGCAGCAAAATCACTATTGTAGGCACCGAAGTTGGAAAAGTCACTGTGGTCAAAATGATCAGAACACAGAAATAAATTTGCATAGTACTTCGAGCTCTGCTACCTGACTGCTGGCAGCAGATTTCCTGCAGGCAGGCGCAAGCCAAAGTAGGCGAGCTCATGAATACTAATTCACATTCTGACATCACATTGTTTGGCTTTTTCGAACTTGTCGTTTATCCCTCTAT
>OMKN01023622.1:0-10346 GCA_900302345.1 Melanonus zugmayeri | reverse complement strand
CCCCTTTTCCCCATCCACTTGCCCTAAGCCACTCGCTCCAGAATAGCACAGCAGGGCCCATCTGAAAATAGAGCTAGTGATATTGGCAGGCCATAATATCTCTCTCTCTCTCTCTCTCTCTCTCTCTCTCTATCTCTCTTTCTCTCTAGGGTCATGAGCTCCATGACCCTAGAGCGCTAGGTGTTTGGTGTGGAGGCGTGGCACGTGGTGGAGCGGGAGAGCACAGGGCTCCTGGTGCCACTGCTCATACGCAAGTGCATCAACGAGATCGAGAAGAGAGGCTGCCAGGTGAGTCTGACCACGCCCCATCCTGATATTAGCTCACTCATTTCATTATATTCACAAGACAGTGTTTCAATGCACTCTCAACCCCTTAAAATAACCCGAGCTGTGCAGTGTACTGTATATAAAGCTGCGTTCATGCCTAAAGACAACCATTATCAAACGCAATTCTGAAGTAATGGAGTAATGAAAAACTTTAACATGAACTTGGAAACGATGCTGCCGTACATTTATATAATGACGTTGCTTTGTCCCTGATGGGAAGAGCATACATCCGCAGTAAGCCTATTGAGTTGAGGACACAGTACAACAAAAAGCACTCTGGTCCTGCAGCCATTGGTGATGCATGAAAGAGTGTCCTATATACAGAGTCATGGAACAAACAGGAGAGAGAACAGGACATGACGACCCTGGACCTCATGCTTCCTTCTAGCCTTTAGAGAGGCCTTTGTAGTCAGCTGAGCGGGGAGAGAGGAGAGAGGAGCCCAAGAGGCTTTCAGGATTGTGAGGGAGGTCAAGTGAACAAGAGGTATGAGGATGAAAAATGTGCAGCGTGATGAAGAAGTGAGCTGGGTTGAGGGTTAGGGGTCTAGGATGTAGATTAGAACATTGCTGCCTTTACATCATGTGATCGCCTTCACCCTCCCCTCAGTCACCCCCCACCCCACACAGCACCCGCTCCCAGAGGCTCTTTGAAGCCCAGAGAGAGAGGGACCTTGCTCCTCCTAATTTGATACAAGGTGCTGGCAGTAAAAGTGTCCATGGGTTCTGACGCATCACTCTAGGGGGCACCCGCTGCCAGGGGCAGCGGGTGCCTGGGTAACATTAGGTCCCCCTGAAAAGCTCATCTGTCACGCAGCACACACACCTCCCCACCCCAGGGTTACTGCTAGGTTACCCCAGGGGCCTGCTGGGTGCCGTGGGGCTGTAGTGGTGTTGTCTGTGTTGATCTCAGGTTGTCACAGGTAAAGTCTGAGATACAAATAGTTTAACCTGCTCACGTTGAGCTCCTACACGTTTGTGAGTATATAGCATGAATATAACCTATGTTTTTTTTCTATTTAACTCGCTGAAAAAACCTACTGGAATGTTCTGGTGGTAAAAAGCGTTTAATCACGTTTAAATTGACTGACGTGTCCCCGGGCTACCTAACTACAGACAGCTTGAAAGACTTTGAATTACCCTGACTGTGTTTGTGCATCTAATTTACTCTTGGTTTTGATCTCTTGATTGCGATCACCATTTTTTTCTGTTTCTTGTTTTGTTCACCTGCTCATATCATCCTCCATCAGTCTTCCAAGTAATGGAAGACTTCTTTCAAGTAATAATAGGCAAGTCTCAAGCAAGTCCCAAGGCATAGAGCTAAAGTCAAGTCAAGTCTCAAGTCAGTCATTTTGGGTTTCAAGTCTTCAAGTCTCATGTTTGTCTCATCAGTTCCAGTGCATAACCTCTTAAATCTATTTCCCCCCATACACTTGTACATAGCCCTACATAATACAGATTATGTTTAAATTGTTTTTATTATTATAAACATTATGCCATCCAGATGTGGCACCAATAACAAGACGTAGTACTGTACTCGCAAATAACACACAACACAATAAGTCTGCGACCTCCTTTTCAACTTAAACAACTTTCAACTTAAACAATTAACTTTTGACCTGAAATGTAACTTTATGGTGGCTCATAGCATCCATAAAATCAGCACAAGCATAAATATGCAGCAATAAAATTAAATTAAAAAAAGGAACATCTATAGTCTATAACAAAGTGCAATACAGAAAATGCAGCTTATGTGAATCCTGAAACTAGCTTAGAACATCAACAGCCCAATTTGTTCACGTGTCAATTCTGAAAAAAAGTATAACACTACATTACACTTGTGAATTCTGAGACAACTTACAACACAGTCCAAGGCTGCGTTTCCCGGTACCGGCATACCTTGAGTTTTCGCGATGTCCGTCACCGATTGGCTACGCGGCAGGAAACGTTTTGTGTGCGCGTCCGCGTAGCCAATCGGTGACGGACATCGCGAAAACTCAAGGTATGCCGGTACCGGGAAACGCAGCCCAACTCTTTTGAATGTGTAAACCCTGAATTTAAGTAGAATGCATCATGCATCCCACTATGGTGCATTGCATTTGCAAAAAATCTAATTAGACAGAAGTTTGTCACCCATTTGTGCACGATGGGGTAGCAGAATAATTCCTCCATGACAGAATATACGCTTAACAGGCGCACTTGTCGCTGAGACAGCCAAGACCCTCACTGCCACACTGAAGAGTGATGGAAGAGTCTTCCTGTGCATAGCCCAGAATAAGAGGCTGTTCTGTCCTTCACACATGGTAAGGTACTGGCTGAGCTGAGATGCAGGGGAAGAACAAACATCTTTATTTTGTCTCTTCCGATAAGCAGCAAACAGTCCTCCATCTTCTTCAGTATAATTTCCCTCTTCATCTGCAGTATCCATGGGTTGTCCAGTCAGAGAAGCATCTCTCAGAATCAAATCTGTTAATGGTGTTAACATATGATTATCACAAGTGAATTAGTGATTAATAGTCTACCAGGGGCGGCTTGGTGGCTCAACCCACTAGTGCGCTACCCATGTAGGCGATGCGCCTTGTAGCGACCCCGGTTTGATTCCTGCCGGTGGTCAACCCAGTTTCCTGTCTCTCTTCACTATCCTGTCCATAAAGGCACAAAAAGCCCTTAAAAAATATATTTAAAATAGTCATACTACCAGTAGGCTATTAGTTCACCATTTATGCTAAATAAACATGAATCAGGCAAACAATTATTTCTTCTATTGATTGGAATGTTTTTATAAATAAAAAATACACACCTTTCACCTTTTCAGCCACCTCGCTCTTGTCATTATCATCAACAAGAACATGATGCTTAAGCCACATCAGGCCAAAAGGGGATCAAGCACAGCTGCTTTAAGATACAAAGGGTCTGAGAAGGCTTGGGGCTCTTCACTGCTTGGAGTCATCTTGACATTTATAAAGATGCCAAGAAATCTTGTTTTCAGTGATCCTTGGAGACTGCAAACCAGTCCACTCAGGTAGTGCACTTGTGGTTTCATCTTCTCCAGATGATGGTTAAGAGAAAGAATGGAGGGAACAATGGCGCTGATGGTTACAATCTTCTCACCTTGGGTCAGATCTGTGGCTTCAGCGAAAGGCTTAAGAATGTCAACCAATTCCTTCAGCTGATTCCATTCTCTTAATGAAAAGATCAGCTCCTTGTGTCCTCCCATTTCCAGGACCTTACACGTTATAGCTATAATCTCTACTCGACATCTACTGTAGGCTACAGTGCAGAAGCGATGACGATAATACATTAACGTTACTTTGCGAGCGTATCTCTGTGGTCATTTAAGTAGCTATAACCTTTATAGGCAGCAGCTGCTGAACTCATTCTCCGCTTTCCCACATTCACCGTAATAACTACACTAGACAATCTACACTAGGCAATGCGGGAATGTTGCGGAAATATTCCGGCGAGCCGGAATATTGAAACGGCTGTGCAAACGGGGCTTATGTTAGCTCGCCTCGTGTGGGAGCAAGAATGCAGTTAGCTAATCAACCTATATAACAACTTACTTTTCTGTGTGCAACTTCTTATAATGCCTCACAAAATTAGAGGTGGTTGCCATTCCATCTGTGATTTTGACACCGCACTGTTTACACACTGCAGTTCAGTGTCTGTCCTCCACCACAAAGTTTCTGAACCTGAAGGCTATCATTTTTGGTACCACCATGCTTGTCATAGATTGTCAAGTCTAATTCAAGTCGCAAGTCTTTTTATTTTTGTTAAGTCAAGTCTTAAGTCACAATAATTGCCACTCGAGTTGACTCGAGTCCAAGTCAATTGACCCGAGTCCTCATCTCTGGCACACAGCCCCCCCGCTCCAATCTGTCCCTCACAACAATCCAGGTGAGGAACCAGCTCAGGAGGATCAAGGCGGGTAAAGCTGCAGGTCCTGACGGTATCAGCTCCAGGCTCCTGAAGTCCTGCGCAAACCAGCTGTGGGGGATAGTTGAGCACATCTTCAACCTGAGCCTGGATCTGGGGGGGGTGCCACAGCTGTGGAAAACCTCCTGCCTTGCCCAAGACTCTACCAAAAGGACCTCAACAACTACAGGCCGGTGGCATTAACATCCCACCTGATGAAGATCCTGGAGAGGCTGGTCCTGGTCCATCTCCGCCCCCTGGTGAGCCCATCTATGGACCCACTCCAGTCGCCCTCATCAATGATGGGGACGAGAGGGAGTACAGAGAACTGAACCAGGACTTTGTGGACTGGTGCCTGCAGAATCTCCTCCAGATCAACGTGGGTAAAACCAAGGAGCTGGTAGCAGGCGCACGCACTCCCCATCAACACCCGTGAACATCCAGGGAAGGGACATAGAGAAGGTGACTTCCTATAAGTACCTGGGTGTACCATATGGTACTGGGAGTACCATAAACTTGACTGGTCTGACAACAGTAGGGCTCTGTAGAGGAAGGGCCAGAGCAGACTCTACCTGTTGAGGTCTTTTGGAGTGCAGGGGGCGCTCCTGAAGACCTTCTATAACACTGTGGTGGCATCAGCCATTTTTTATGGAGTGGTCTGCTGGGGCAGCAGCATATCATCTGCAGACAGGAAGAGACTGGACAAAATCATCAAGAAGGCCAGCTCTGTCCTGGGGTGCCCCCTTGACCCGGTGGAAGTAGTGGGAGAGAGGAGGATGATGGCTAAGCTGTCATCCATGATGGACAATGACTCCCACCCCATGCAGGACACTCTGACATCACTGGAGAGCTCCTTCAGCGACAGACTGCGGCACCCTAAGTGTGTGAAGGAGAGGTACCACCGGTCCTTCCTTCCTGCAGCTGTCAGACTGGTTAACAAACACTGCTTCCAGTAAAAAACACACACTCCAGAACTGATAAACCAAATCCCTGTGCAATAACATATCTGAGCCATTTTCTTGTAAATTCTATTTTTGTATATTTTATTTTTTAAGTTATAATGCTGCTACAGTGTTTTATCTGTATAGTATTTTGTAAAGTATTTTTGATTATTACCTCCCTTTTAGTTTACCACTTATAAGTGATCTTTTCTATCTCCTATGTTGGCTGCTGTAACGATGCAAATTTCCCCACTGCGGCACAAATAAAGGATTATCTTATCTTATCTTATCTTATATAAGTGGACATACGAAACTGGAGTATATCAAGGCCTTATGGCCGATGGGTTCCAACTGACTGCAACGCAGCAACTGATCTACAAATCAAACATATTTGTACATGAACTCGGGGCTGTTGCCTCTGAAGGCTGCCTGAATAGGCAGCATTTTAGCCGTTCGGGACAGAGCCAATATGTCATGCAGACATAGTTCACAACTTGACATGTCTTTTATCGTATTGAAACAGTGCCTATTTATTTTCTCCCGTCCCCATGGCGCTGCTTCTGGACAACAGAAGGTACCATGTTTCTGTTCTGTACGGCCGATCTCGCGGTCAAGTTCAACAACGGCAGCAAACGTATCCGTGATCATGCCTGGTTGTTTTCTGGCCATTTATCATACTGTGCCATTACTGTAACACTGCTGTTTTACCAGGCAAGGACTGATACTTTTCTCTATTTTCTCTCTCATTTTTCAGTCATCATATTGTACACATTATGACACACGATAAATTCAGATTCATTTACCTTTATTTGTATTTCTTTGTTGGTACATTAATCAGTGCATTCAATGAGAAAATGAGAATACAGTGAAATACAAACTCTGTTCGTGATCGCAAGTTACCGAGTACTATTATTCCTCACCGTGGCTGTGTCCCGAACGGCTAAAATGCTGGCAGCCTTCGGAGGCAGGGAGGCATCAGGTCACGTCTCAATCGGATATTTAAAAAAGATGCTGCCTGCTGAGGAGCCTCCGACTAGGCAGGTTTTGAAGGCAGGGTAGACGTGTCCTTCATTGGTGAAGATATCCCACAATCCCGTACACCCACTCCACTGCTTCGACAAGGAGAAAAGCAATGGCGTGTGGCCAGAGTTCGTGTACAAATATAAGTCATATTGACTTTTTTAACCTCAGATTTATTTTCTATTTTCTACCGAGAAATTGACAGGTTAGTCACTGAATATCCATTCTATTTAGATGTATAATGCTTATTTAAGACATTTGTGCCGAATTTCGGATTTGTTGACGGCAGACTTTCTGGTGACGTGATGAAGTCATGACACGTTGCTGCCTTGGAAGTGTGTCTCAATCCAGACTCCTTTACAGGTAACTTCATACAAAAACACTGCCTCCAAAGATACTGCCTCACTAGACAGCAAGGCAGCAGGCAGCCGCCTTGCATTTGGGACACAGCCCGTGAGTGAGGGCGTGTTTGTAGGGGTGTTCTCGGGGATTGTACCATTTTGGTGGGGGGGGATTATTGGTGAATACTTTAAATATGCAGAATTACATTGTGAGCTCTGAACTTGTATTTATTTTTAAATCTAATCTAATCGTTTCATACTAAAATGATCGTTGCTGTATCGTATCGGAGCCCATGCATCGAGATGTATATTGAAACATTCTTGAAGGAGAGATGCGCATCCCTAGCTGGGCGGAAGAAACAAGTGAAATGAAATGGGCTTTGGCTGTCTGCTGCATACGGCCATACGGTGTGGCCTGTTTGGAGTCAGAGTAGTCTCACAAATCAGACTTTAGATTCATCTAAATCTGGGTGAACAGGGTATTTCACTTTCTTTCGCTTTCTATTTGTTTTTCGACCAATCGCGTTGCTGGAGGCGGGGATCTGTAAGCGCATAATTGGCTATTAACAGCAAACACAACCTCGGCCAGCGCTAGTAGGACAAAATTGGCTGTAAAGGGTTCAAATAAACATTGTGTAGATGGGCCCCTGTAGAAATACACTTACTAAAATCCCCTTCTGAAAGCTTCATCCACTCACACGGATGTTTTCTTCGGTAGAATATCTCCGTAACGAAAACAAGAGGCGTAACTCCGCCCCCTGGCTCTGTGCCGTCTCCCCCCCAGAAGTTCTGCTATAACATAGCAGGACCGGACCCTAGATTAGAGTCAGAGAGGCGTCCGCCCCCCCCCCCAGGGAGGAAAGACCTGCCGGCCAGCGATCCTCTGCCGCCTTTATCACCATATCTCTGGTAGGGTGGGGCTGAGGGTGGACGTGTTGAGCCAACCATCGGTTGTGTGCCGGACACAACCGATGGTAACATTGGTTTGTGTGTCACATTTAATGGGTTTTGGTTCTGGTGCACTCTAATTTGCTGCAGAGATAAATGCGGTGCGCTAGGGTTCATTAGGTTCACGGATGTCTTTTAAATTCAGCTTGTACGACATACATAACCCCCAAACATAATGAGCAGAATAATTCATACTTCATGTGCAAATATGAAGCAGGTCTTTGATGATCGCAATGCTGCCGTTTTCTGTTTTACCATGCGGTGATTATTCCTAATTTGTCAGATGATTAATCGCTAATTTGACCGACATCAGCGTGAGATCAGAGGAAGGCGATATCAAAACCAAAGGACAAAAATGTACAAAATGTCCCCGGGGAGAGGAGAGGCAAACGGGCAGGTACAGTCTGTCCCCTCACGGTGACTTAGAAGACACGGCGTCTTACATCACCCAGCACTCAGACAAATGGGGGTGACTTTTCCGTCACCGTCGGAATATATCACCGGATGACGATTACTAAGGGCACCTCGAAGCAGGGTTAAATCTCCCATCAGAGAACATGGCCTAGCAACAGTCCACCACTAACCAAAGGCACCCGGGCGTAATTGAATCTTTGCTGTGTTTTTCTTTTTTGTTGTGCGCTCATGTGTGCAAGTGTGTGTGTGTGTGTGTGTGTGTGTTGTTTCAGCACTGACTGACCACCTGCCCTGTATATGTACAGATAAGACTCAATGTTTTAGTGAGTGTGTGCGTGCGTGTTTGTGTGCAGGATCATCTGTTTATGTGTGTGTGTGTGTGTGCTAGCCTGTTTGTGTGTGTGTGTGTTTATGTTTAACATGTTTAATATATGTATCGAGACTCAATATTATAGATAAAGTGTGTGTGTGTGGGTGTGTAGGTGTGTGTACGTATCTAAGACCATTTGCCCCCCCCATCAACCCCTTGACCTCAGCAGGGCAATGGTACACAGCAGGAGATAATGAGCTTCAACCGTCCGCTTATACGTCTCAATAAGAGGGTGGCCGGCAGACAGCCCGGGGGTCAGAGGTCGCCGGAGGTGCATAGATCGCCACGGAGCACACTAGAAGCTAATAATGTATAAAATCATAAATCAGCGGTGGGAGGGGAAGGGATGGGAGATGGACTCGCTTTGCTCTAAATAAACATAGCGTTGAGATTCAGTGTTGATGGGGTGCGGGATTCGCATCCTGCTTCCTCTCCTTCAGACAACAAGGTCAAGGAAAGTGAAAGACAGATTGGACACAGTGGATCGCTGTGCCTGGCCACGCCTGAATTATATTTTCCTGCTGCTCGCACAAACAGCAAAAGCTGCTAAATACATCACCGTGTCCTCACACCGATCAGCCACGTTATAAAATACGATGAAATGATGAAACAAATCATTGTGACCTGGGAACATGAAACAAATAAAAGGAAAAAACATCATGATATATAATCATGTATAACTATAGTCGCATGTATAACTGAATTACCGACTTATTTGTTAACATATCAACTGTATGTACTTTGCATTTTCATAGCAGATGTCCAAAAGCAGAATCAATATGCTATTTATTGATTAAAATGGTTGTGATGGTCATGTCTTGTAATGTATTCCTCATTGCTGCTGATGCAAAACAATTCCTTTGACACAGTGTCAAATGAATACACAGAATGAAAAAGACACTATAATTAATGCTAATTATCATTATGTTTCATTATATTAGAGAGAGAGAGAGAGAGACAGCGAGAGACAGAAGGTATGAAATATATGGAAATAATCCAACAGAAGGTAGAGAGAGGAAGAGAATAATTGGAAAAACAAGTGTGTCTGAGGCCAAAAGTGACGTCTTTGGGCAGCCTCTTTGGGAATTCAACCCACAAACAAAGGAAGCGAGCCTCTGTCCTCTTATTGTATCAGCTGCTAAACCATCTGTGACATGAGAAAATTGAAAATTTGTCAAAAAGGTTCCACTATACCGATCAGTCGCACAGAATGGGTGTTATTTCTAGAAGCGGCCCCCTTGGAGTACCCTAACCCCTTCGCCGATCTCCATTATGCTTACAAATGAGCTTTTAAATGCATCAAATTATTCAAATGTCCAACACTTTCTAAGCTATTAGACTAATGGACGCTCGCGATGGACGCTTCTCTTTCAACCACTTAGATGGATAGCCCCCCCTTTTCCCTCTCTCCAGTCTATTGGATGGATGTCTCGGGGAAGGGAGGGAGGAAGAAAGAGAGGAAGATTTTGACGGTTGTGTTGATCGCGCCATGTTTCACCTGCTCACCGCGGAGACTGGACAAGGGAAACAAGTCACGGCTGGCTGGATGTGAATTGAATCCGGTCACTTAAATCCAATAGAGGCTCCTCGCTGCCTATACGACAAAGTGATCCACTAATGTTTCGCTTCTCGGCTTAATTGAGCGTTGTCCCTTCATCTCCGCCACACGTCTTCATCCTGTTTCTAAGAGGCACGGGCCTCGCTGAAACTCCCCTAATTACTTTCCTGGCAACGAAACAACGGAAGAATATCAAACTTGAGAACGTCACGGGAAGATGGAAATTGCGTGTCGAATGGGACATCTCCCTGTACTGCATGGATTCAATTTCCTCTGTTTTTATTTTCTCATTCCGAAAGAATACGATGCAGAGAGGATTAATAACTCTTGTGATGATGTGTTTGGCCGGAGTTTATTTTGTGCATGATTTAAAATGCGTCTTCCTTTCCAAAAGACGGTTCCAACAAATGTGCACACGTGAACTTATTTGTGTAGACGCACAAATAAGTGTGCACACATGCACACACACAATGCAACACATCCACACACACACACACACACACACCATCCCCATC
>OMKN01023610.1:7339-17339 GCA_900302345.1 Melanonus zugmayeri | reverse complement strand
GCCACTCAAAAGGGCTTGTTCAGGACTTCAAAGGACAGGACACGGGGTGATGTTGAAGCCGGTTTATTGTAGAGCTGTACAATGAATTGTTTGCAGAGCAGGTGGTAAGAGCTGCCATGTCAGAGCTCAGTCCTGAGTGTGTGTGGGGGTGGCTGGTTGCTAGATGCACCACAGGTGTGCAGCCTCACCCAGCCCCAGAGTCTAATCAGTCTGACTCAGGCCAGGTAAGGCTGCTTAAACCAGACAGTATTTGTGCACTGATTTCATCATTACATCCCTAGAAAGACGGTCTAAACATTTTTCTTACAGTACTGTACTGTTTTTCATTTTACTTATCAGTGCAATTACTGTGAGATTTGCCAAATAGGTAACATTTGCGTATTCTCAGAACTCTATAACAGTGTTGCAGTATCTATAACTATATATACAACTATAACTCTACTGTATGACTCTAGGAAGCTGGGTTGTGAGTTTATCCCAATTGGAGCTCACTGATAGACAAATGTGCATTGTATCCTAATCTGATACAATGATTGTGTCAATGCAATATTTATATGATATATTCACAGTATTGTATTACAATATGGCAACAGTCTTTATACTGTATGTAACATAACATTTCAACCTACTTTTGGACAACAAAAAAAGATTTTCTACACAATTTGAATATGGCCTCATGAAGCCAAAATATATATAAACAGTATTTTGAAGGTAGTGTTTTACATTTATCACACCAGTGTTTAATTGATGCTCTGTAAGAAATATTCATATGATGTGTGTATCGTTTTGGTGGAAAGAATCCGTTTTGAGAAGAGAGAACATGGTTTTGAGTGTCATTTGACAAACTGAGCTATAGTTTCAGGAAATGTGTTTAAACGATTGGGAAAAACTGTAAAAACTACACACTTATCAAAATCAAACTTTGGCACCAAATGGCACACACTTCATTCATATTACCAGATTTTTGTCCAACCAACTACACACTGTTGTACTCAAAGCACTTTCATCTTTGGTGGGCTTCATCATACGTAATACAGTAATAGTTCTGTATGTAGAGAATTCTGTAGAGAGAGATTGTGCAAGTCTACAGAAATATGTGCAGGAACACAAATATACCGTTAAAAAACCTTTTTAATTTTCTCCACAACAAATCAGTGCAACATATGCACAGCATATACAGTATACATTACAGTTGTGTGAACACAAAATATGCTCTTTATCGAATACAGTAAACAGAAACAACTCATTGCTTGATTAAGAATGAAGTAATGAGGTCTTTGACCAGCTGGTAGCTCATGTATTGGCCAATCGGTCCATGGGTGGCATTTTGAATGGCAGTGTTTTGAAATGGCAAAGAAGTGACATCATGTCAGATTTCTGTGTAGAAAAGTGTGTTTAGTGTTTTGCAAAACACTGTGTGTAGTGTTTTGCAAAAAGTGTGAGGCTGAGAATGTGCTGTTGTGCAGATCTAGGCTGAGGTTTTGCTCCTTGAGTGTCAGGTTTCACTAGCTGTGTGTTATTTTTAATTTTAGCGTGTAAGCAATCGTAAAAAAACTGAAATGACAGAATAGGAAATAAGCATAAAATGCTGCTGGGAAGAACTGAATCAGAACTGATTTAAAATCAGATAAATTGGGAATTCTATCCATCCATCCATCTACAGGTATTTTACAATGAATACTTTTCTTTCTGTTGCACGTGATTACATCTAACGTCCACTAGATGGCAAAGACCGAGCGAGAAACGGGCTGCCTGCGGTCTGTCCACACGGGCTGTTTGAGGAAGGAAGCACTCCACTGCGAATTGTTTCCTGACTGCTGAGCGCTGCTCCGCCTGTTTCCATCACGCCGGACGCGCTTTGAAGTGGTCCCCGTCCACAATGACACGCGGACTGTTTTATTCTGGGCCCGATTCTGACATTCACTTGTTTTGAAGTGGGCTCGGTCTGAAGTCTTTAATCGTAGCCTTTATTCGTGTTGCAATCACACTTAAACCTTTAAATAGTCAGCCTGTGCCTCTGTTTGAAGCAACACCCCCCCACACACACACACACACACACACACACACACAGGCCTACGCGCGACACACTTTAAATCAAATGAAATATTTGTGTCATCCCGTCTCTATTATCAATAATGGACCACTCGCATATTTTCCTCCCAGTTGTGTGTTACTATAGTGACGACTCTCGGCTGCGTGACGGCCCGCCGGCGAGCAGCCAATGAGCGGCGGGAGTCGGGTGTCTGGTTCCTCCCCGGTCGGCCCACGCAGGGAGGGGTTAAACTCTGTCGCTCTCTTGCTCTCTCGCTCTCTCTCTCTCTACGGCAACACACAAAAAATGGTAACTTGGCCGCCACGGATAGAAAGGGAAGGCTGAAATAGTGGCTTTAAGTGAATATTTCCAAGAACAATTATAATATTACTCCTCCTCGCGTCGACACGCACGTAACCGCGCAGCGGGACGCAGCCTCGAGTGTGTGTGTGTGTGTGTGGGGGGGGGGTTTGTACCCTGGTTCGTGGGGAAAGGTAAACCTGTTGCTGATCCGCTGACAGACCTCCTCCAACTCAACTCAAGATGTTGTTCGGTCGCGGATGGGATGGCGCTCGGTCCCGTCGGTCCGCCCGTTCCTAGCCGAGCGGTTCTCCCTGCAGCTCATCGGTAACGCACACACGCACACCTCGCAGCGGTGAGTTTCTCTATTTGAACCTTCATCAAAAGTCTTAGTCTGTAGGTTTTACGGGTCAGAAGTTACCGAACTGCGGACGGACGAACGGAGAAAAGTCGCAGGTTTTGGGGGGGTGATGGTTGTTGGCGCTCACTTTGCTTTTACTGCGTCAAAAGAAACGTGACGCTATGTGTGTTGCGCACAACCTGGCGCAGGACACCCAACATCTCACCGTGTGCCCTCGTTTAAAAAAAAGAGTCCAGAGATGCAAAAGCGGTGCAAAACACGGGGATTTGCCTTGTTTTCGTATTTGTTCTAACTTCAGTGACGCGCGGTCTTGGCGTTGTGTTGCCCGTGGGCGGACGGTGCGAGTTTGAAGACCGATCGGGGTTGATCCGCCTAGGGGGGGATAACTAGGCTAGCTACCCCTCAACCCTAACCCTCTCATTATTACACATGTTTTGTGTCTACTTCAATCGATGCTGAAGGTGGGCGAGGGTGACTGTGTGAGTGAGTGAGGACGTCATGGAGACCACTTGTGGAGTTACTGAGCGAGAATTGCTCCGACACCCTTTCCCTGAAATATCTGGCAAGTGTGAAGGGAGGATGTGAGGGGAGAAATATGAAAATATTGAGCTCATCTCCCCTGTGTGTGTGTGTGTGTGTGTGTGTGTGTGTGTAAGATGCTGATTGTATCTGTATCTGTATGTGTGTGTGTGTGTGTAGGTGTGATGCTGATTGTATCTGTATGTGTGCATGTGTGTGTGAGTATAGCTGTGTGTGTGTGTGTGTAAAGGGCAGGGTTTATGACTGACTGACTGACGTGGGGGGGGGTGGTTTAGT
Source organism: Melanonus zugmayeri (assembly GCA_900302345.1). Classification (NCBI taxonomy): domain Eukaryota; kingdom Metazoa; phylum Chordata; class Actinopteri; order Gadiformes; family Melanonidae; genus Melanonus; species Melanonus zugmayeri. The sequence continues at coordinate 13,830 of OMKN01023610.1, read as the reverse complement.
AAGAGCCTGCTCTGCATGTCACGGTACCCATAGCAACCCTATGATTAGCAGGAATGGGACGGATGAGGTTGAGGGAGACCAAAATGAGAATCCAGGGCCCTCCGTCCTCGGAGCGAGAGTTGATAATCACCGGCCTGGCCCCGGTGGCCCTGGAAAACATTAATAGGCAGAAAGTAGTGGCTTGGTCGTCGGTGGAGAAACCATTATGGTGCTGGAGAGAAGCATCCACTATTTTTATTTGTATTCTTATCTAACCGTTATTTTACCAGGTAGCCTACTAGAGTCCCATTGCGATTTAAAACGGCTTTTTCCAAGAGAGACCTGGCCAAGAGCTGCGTAAAACAACATGCAACAAGGATACAACAAAAAAACAAAACCAGACAGGAAACACAAATATATATATATACACACACACATAACACTTACAGTCCGCTGAATAAGTTACAGTTAAGTTGGATACAAAGGCATTGCCCAATACTCTTGCAATTTGATATCAACTGCTGTGTGATTCTTCCTGGCGTGTTTAGCAAGGTGGATGCCACCAATCATGACACACTTTAAATCAGGGACATGAACCGCTCTGCCAGCCTGTGTCTGAGAAGTTGTTTCTGTTTACTGTTGACTTGCCTCTGTCTATTCATCCATCTTCACCAGAGCATTCCTGTTTTGCATATGTTTGATCACAGGTGGCATGATGGGATTCTGAATAATGGCTACCACTTGTCGGCTTGTTGCCGTTCCCTCACATAAGTTGTTCTCTCACGTGAATGACCTGAAGAAGGGGTTTAACCTCCGTCGTGGTTTAGGCTGCCTCCGGTCTCAATGGCTTTGGGTAAAAGCTGTAGAAATATAAAGATGCCATGCCGGTGCAGTTTCATTTTTAAACAGTTGATTGTAGTGCTCTTCAAGTGCTCTTCAAGTTTTTGAGTTGAAACGACGCTTCTGAAAGTTTAACTTGTGTTTTTAGTCTGTCGCCGACTGGAAAGTCCAGAGTGACTGACACCAAAACAAGCCAGCAAGAACGGCTGTTTGAGCAGCTTTTTGTTTTTTCTCTTCCCGGGTTGCTCAACTGGAGAATATTTTCTCTGGGGCTTGTTTTCAAATCCATTACAAGGCTTATAGTTATGTCACAGACAGGGAGGGGAGAGAAGCAAGTCTCACCTAAGCACCCAGTAAGGCACGCTATCACGTTTCCTGGATTATTTTCTTAAAAATCCTTGTGACTGGGGCCCGGCTGTAATTCTGCACAGCGTCAGAAAGAGTAACACGCGTTGCTTGTGTTTCCCTCTGTGCCTGCTGTAGTGTGGGAATATCACGGGATACCTCGCAAACAAACAGGGTTCGAATCAAAGACGGTGGGTTTTGTGGTGGTGTTGAGGTGGAGTTGGTGGTGGTGGTGGTGGTGAAGGCTGTCTGATCTCACTGTTTTGGGCCACTGCCCCCCTAATCCCCCGCTTCATAATGAGCCAAGACCCCCGGGCCAATGGGAGAGGAGCTGGCCTCCGCTAACGGCATCAGGGTGGATAAAAAACATTCCACTGTAGGTCCCTGTTGAAATAACAAGGGGCGGCAAACAATCAACCTCCGCGGCGCCCACTTTACCCATTTTTAATGAGTAATGGGCAGAATGGGGTAGTAACCCACTTTTGCCTCGCGCACCTCCCCTGGTAACCAGAATAGTTAACGTGCATTCCTGCATAAACATGGATGAAGTGCTTACTCATTAACGGCTCGCCAAACAGACACTCATTGGAACAATGTTGTCCCACATCCAGGCCAGAGATGCATAGGAAGGCCCCTTTCAGTCGGAGGCTTGGGAGTCAAACATGATGACGGCCGCTTTGTTCCCCGTTCAATTATTTTGGGCTGGATGTTGGCACATTATACATCTATTGAATGTAGACTACAAACGTGCCTAACTGGAGTTGTTGAGTGTTTTGGAAATAGGCTTTTGGTTTTGGAGTCGTGACATGAATGTGGGTGGGTCCACTTATTATCAGTGAAAGACGAGGTGGTTTGATTGATTTGGTGGCTGAATAATTTTCAACAGTTTCAAACTAGGTTACAATGATGGAATTCCATCTGGATCAACGATGTAGGACTAAGACCTAAGACTTGTTTTTCTCAACCCATAACCTGTTTTTAGGGCAATACACGTTTTTGGGGTGTTTTTGTTGAGTTGGAAGGTGAAACCAAAGGGTGCGCCCTTCAAATCAACCCATTTCATCAAGTGCTCCTGCAAGTTGTACTTTCTATTGCGAATGTAAGTTGAGCTTTCAACAACCGCCTGTGCTTTCCCATACTTGAAACAACGCAAGGAATGAAGAAAGTGGTATAAGCTGAATTCATTTCTATTGTCTTTTAAATTGCATTCTAGTTCCCACGTTCTTCATGTTGCAAAAGGTTATTCAACTACTTCTTCAATTACTTTAATTACTTTGGATATTTTACACTGATGCCACATCTGTTCTGGACTGAACCTTTTCAAAATAAGATTAATTATTCATACTCATCTTATTTTTAGCTAACCTATTTTTTTGGTGTTATTAAGTTCAGTTACCGGTATTTGTATTTCAAAACAAACATACATCTAGTGATTTTTCATCATTTAGCTTCTAAAGGCTCCTAAATCATATGCTGTTGTATTTTTGTGTTCAAGCTTCAACTGTTAAATGAATGTACCCAGGGCATTACTGAACACCAAACAAAGTATGCATTAAATGCCAATAAAGAACATCATTTTTAAGGCCATGTTAATTTAAACCTGCTTATTTTCACTGAAGAGAGGTTAATTAAGATTTAGGGAAACCAACCCTTTTATTTGATGAGGTTTTAGAAATACCTGTGATTCAGGCTTACTCAGGACAGGGTCTCTTGGACAAACAGGACATGATGTATTAAGTAGGCTTTGGCCACGTAGTGAGAACATGTAAGCACTGTGTGTACACCTGTTCTTGACAGGCCTACTGAAGGGAGATTGGTTTGTTGAGGAAGTTGAGTCCGGTGTGATTTTGTTTGCCCAGTGATGACAAGATCATTGAAGCAGTGTTTTCTTTCTTTGATTTATTTGTTCATTTCTGAACAGATAAAGTGTACATGTTTGTACGGTACTTGTACTGCACGTGCAAAATGATGAGTATTTGGAAAATACAGTATCACTAGAAGTCAATAAAAATGCATTATAATAATCAAGCTTTATTTTTTCCTTCACATCGTAAATTCACAACATAGTAAATTATATTATGTTAGAGCAGATGTTGAACACTGCTGATGAACAACACGAGGTCATTTTATTTTGACCAAGTTGTGTTGTTCCTTCCTGTAGTGGTTGCTATGTGATACCACATGGTTCAACATATGTTCCTCTTCCATGGCTGTGAACCACGCAAGAGCAGCTAGACCACCCAGACTTGGCTACTTTTGCATTTATTATTTATTATGACTATCATGTGTGGGTTTTTTTTGTACTACGTTGATGGCTATTGCCTTAAGTACATATCACTGTGCTGAATGACCATGTTATACTGCACATTTGATAATCAAATGAGACTTGTATAGATAGTAGTTTATTGTCCTCAATGGCGATGGGGCGCACGTTTTAACACATTACATGGACACAATACACAAGATGTAATGATACAACACAACACACCCGAGTTAAGAATATTCATTAACACTCCACTCCAAACTTCATTGAGTGTGAGTGTGTGTGTTTGTGTGCGTGTGTGGTCTGTGCCACATCCTAACCAGGTCCCCTGTCTCTCCCCCGCTGTCCCAGGGAAGATGCACGTGTCTCTGGCCGAGGCCCTGGAGGTCCGGGGGGGCCCGCTCCAGGAGGAGGAGGTGTGGGCCGTGCTCAGCCAGAGCGCGGAGAGTCTCCACGAGCTGTTCCACAAAGGTAGGAATGTGTCGAGTCAAAGTTACAGTACGCACACGCACACACGTACTGTTTGGGACTGTCTAGCTCAACTGGTGTGACTGGGTTATGGGTTCGATTCCCATTGGGGAACCGCCCATGCTAAGAATGTACTGTATGCATTCACTCACGGTGTTAGACGCTTCGGATAAACGCGTCCGCCAAATGCATATAGTTATCATTTCATTTGTAGTTATTTTCCCCACACTTTTGTGTTATCAGAAACAGAAATGTATTTGCCAAAGTACAAATGTGCAAGCGATCCATCTGGGTGCAGGTCGGTATTTGATCAGGGGTGGAAATACAAATGTAGAATGAAAGGATAAATATAAATGATGTAAAGTATATAAGTTATCTGTTGGTTACACCCTTGTTAATGCCAACCCATTAGTCGTGAACTCTGTCCATGTTGTTGTCAGAAGGCTACTAGGGATACGCCTCCGCGTCAGTGGCAGCGGCGTCCCCCGGGTCACCACCAGGAACAACAGTCACTAAGCAATACGCCCGCCTGCCTCGCAATTAAGGCTTTTTATAGTTATGGACGAGTACCAGTACACATAGTACTACTACGTCCCCTGGCCTGTGCCGATATGTTATTATTATACAGCTTTGTGCATCATTATACAGTCTGAATAACTTGTTTGTTCAGAAATGTGTTTTTGATTTTGAGCACATTGTAAAATGGACGTCCTACTAGTAGCGAGCTTTTCTTGATCGGTTGAATCGGTCAGTAATCATAATCACATGTTTTTAATATTTGATTAACCTGGTCTCTCTGAAAACCGACTCTGAAATTGTATTTCAGAGCAAACAAGCTTCCAAACTGTTTTTAAGTCCTTATCCTGCGGTTGCGTTTCAGTTTGTGTCGTCATGCGCGTGCGTTATCCTTTTTTATAAAGAAATTGCACAGCGTTTTAAAGTGGTTTTAACGTATGAAATCAATTAAATCCGTCTAAGGAGCTCCGGCGACCCGGCATGATAACATTACACGTTTCTGATGTTTCAGCACATTTAGTGCGCCGTCGTGGCGTATAGTCAATAGTTTAATTCACCGTGACATTCAGCTGCCGTCACGGCCTACGAACCGGTCGCCGAGGAGAAAGAGCTGCCCTGTGCGATACGGACGCGGATGCTAGTGGTGCTACCGGGGGAACCCAGGGCTGTTTTTAATGTGCGGTCAATCGGTGCAGATGCTGAATGTGAAAAAAAAGTGTGTCGGTCTCACTGCTATTCAACCAGAGGACGGTCTTTTATCTATCTATAACAGCCCATGTTGTATGTGTGTAGTCTGTGTATAGATATTTTTAGTTTTATTTTCCCGTAAACTGCGCACAATTCACAGTCCAGCTTTGTCAAGTTGTCAGACAAGCCTACGTCCGTGATGGTGCGCCGGGCCCGACACAAAAGCTCCTTTATTGTCGACAGGAAGATGTTTTTTTTCATTGAAGCGGTTCAAAAGGCTAAAACCCGGTATCTTTTCAGTTCTTAATCTGTGCAGAGCAGCCCTCTAAATCCCTCACACACACACACACACACACACAGACACACACAGACACACACAGACACAGAGAGTGGAATTAATACATTACGCCGACACACACTTGCGTAACTAACCATTCACTCCGAGTTATTGCTTGTGCTATCAGATTGTTTAGTTTAGGTTTTTTTCTTTAAGAATTGCACAATGCACAATGCTCTTGTTCTTCACGATAAAGTACCGGTACTGATGAGGCCCTACGGGACCATCTCACTGTCCTGACCAAGTCCTCGTGAATAGGGGCAGATGTGTGCTTATTTCTCAGTTTGTAGCATCTATGGTCTGTATTCATTCCACGGGTAGGCCAGGCCTACATCCTGGGAACACGGTTTAAAAAAAACAACTGTGTGAAGCTGAAGCCATGAAATCATAAATCATTTCTTGTGTTTTGGTGCACATGCAGTTGTTCCATCGGAGTCTCTCTGCTGCATGTCTTTTAACACGCTAAAAAAAATCAAATCCTAGTTGGATGGCAGAAGTTGAGTGGTTGCTGAAATATAAAAAGCAAGATTTAGTTGGCCTTCATTTTTGAGTGAAGTGCTGCTACCCCGTTCTATTAACGCCGCTCTGAAGAGTCTGCTAATTCTGGCCTTGCTGGAGAATGTGCCGACTACTTGACATTGGGCTTTTGGGGCTTTTTATTTTATTTTTTGGTGCAAATTGCAGACATGCTCAAGTGTTAAAGTACAGCCAAGCGTTTTTTTTAGATTCCCTCTTCCTAAATGTCATTTGTTCACTGTGCAGCCAAGCCTGATAATCTTCAAAGACTCTATGTGGGCGCCAATATGTTTTTTCTGTCTCTGCCAAAACAGTTCAAATTCTATTAATCCCACTGCTTCTTGCTCTCTTGAAATAGGCTAATTCCAATGGGGAATTTAGTGGTAATGCATGCAAACTGATGGTTAACAGTCATGTTGGTTACCAACTGGTTGTTGTGTTCTGAGCGCTGAGCGTTCAGGATGTAGGCGTATTGTCCCAAGTGTGTTCGGCTTTGACAGGAAATAAAGCGGTCTGTCTTTCATGAATGTGTTCTGTAAA
>OMKN01023592.1:8330-20708 GCA_900302345.1 Melanonus zugmayeri | reverse complement strand
GTGACATGGGGATATGGGTGGAGGCTAAGCAAGGAATGTACATGTTGTACATTCAAATTGAGGTTATTAGGGAAATCTCTCTATCTCTTCTATCTCTCATTTCCCCTCAGTAAAGAAAGAATGCAGACTAGTATTATACTCTTTCTGTGTTCATTTTGCGGTTGTCATAGTGTAATATTTCTACTTTTATGTTATTGCATTATTCTTATTTTATTTTCCCCACCCATTCTACCTCCGTCGTCCTGTTCCGTGTCACTGAGCTCATCCACCACTTGCTCCGCCTCTTCCCTCTCTAGCTCCTCCCCCTCTTCCTCTTCCTCCTCCTCCTCTTCTGCCACCACAGGGCTGCCCCCCACCTCCCCATAGGCCTCGGACGCCACCTCAGGCTCCCCTAACGCCAGGCCCAGGTTAGAGCCCAGGTCCTGACGCAGCACGGGCACCTCCCTGCCCTCCTCCTCCTCGGCCAGCTCGCAGTCCAAGGGCCTGCGCTTAGGCAAGGGGATCAGGGGTTGTGGGAGGGGCACGTCTGACTCGGGGGCCGAGAGATCCAGAGGCCTAGTGACCTCGCCGCCCTGGAGGAGGAGAAGGGGGGGGTTCAAAAAGAGTGGAGAGGTAAAAAAAAGTTGAGAAGACAAGAGTGTGAAAGTTTACATATACAAGTCTATGTGCACACATAGACTTGATGTGTGTATCTGTATCAATGTGTGTGTTCGTTATTGTATGAATACGTCTGCATTTGTGTGTCTCACTCTTAGCACCTATCCCTAATTTCTCATCTAGGATTAATAAAGCACATATTACCTTATCTTAAATAATGTATAGAGTTGTGTATATTATTGGATGTGCTCTAATTAGTAAGTGGAATGTTGACTAATGACTAATTAGTTTACACAATAGTGTATGTGAAGATTCTGTATTGAATGGTGTGTGACCATATGCATGCATGCGTGCGTGCGTGCGTGAGTCTCACTCTGAAGAAGTCTTTGAGCTGGGGGCTGTTGTAGAGCGCTGGGATGTTGGTGGTGAAGCGCAGCATGGCCTCCGTAGCCTCCCGCCTCTCCTCGATCACTGCCTCCTCGAACCGACCTGACACACAGTGTGTGTGTGTGTGTGTGTGGTGAAGGGCACAAAAACGGACATTACATGCAGCAGTAACAAAATAAAGAGACTGTGAGTCTCTTTATTTCATTCACAAATAAAGTGATTTTGTTTAATTAATACTTTCTTTTTTTTAAAGAAAAAACTGAACTGACTGGAATTCATTATGATGGAGATGATGGTGACTGTGGTGGTAGTGATGATAGTGATGATGATGGTGGGGAGAATAATGGTATGGATGAAGATGATGATGATAGTGATGGTAATGATGAAGATTATCTTTTTTGTGTTTTGTTTGTTTGCTTATTTTGGTGATGGTGATGATGATAGTGATAATTAAGATAATAATGATGATAATGATAGTGATAATGATAATGTGACAATAATGGTGATACTCGGCATCCTACCGAAGAGCTGTGCGCGGGGGAAGGCGGGGAAGTCCTCCTGTCTCCTGAACAGGTTCCGGTGTGTGTAGGCCAGCTCCCCATGGAGCTTCTTGATCTCAGAGAACCTCCTCCACACCTCCACCTCCTTCACGTCCTCCGGGTGGCGCTTGGACACAAACTGGCAAACAACCAGAAGAATCAGATCCATCTGTCTATTAGCCAAGTAACACCCAAGGAATCAACATAGGAGGCACTGAGCACTTCATATGACTACTTTACTATACAATGCTATCTGTAACTGTGTGGAAGAAGAGTGCAGAGGCAACAGTGTGACGGTCCAGGGTGGTAGCGGTTTAGCTATTGAGTATAGCACTACTGCGTTTGGGAAAAAGCTGTGTGTGTGTCTTGTTCACCTGCTTTTAATGGCTCTGCGGGGAGAACTTCAAAGAAACAGCACAGGAGAAATGAGTGGCAGTGTTAGGCCTACATTTTAACTTTTTCCCCCCGATCACTTAGGCCTTTATACTTGCTGTTTTGTTGTTATTTTGTGTTTACCACGGGTGTTAAATGTAAGTTATAACAATAAATGTTGGTGATTTTAACTTCAAACGAATAGTTTTTTTTAATAAAAATGATGCCTTCAGGGACAAGCAGGGGAATGAATGCGTCATGTGAGATGGAAAGAGGTAGAGAGGGGGTGGGTGTGTGTGTGTGTGTGTGTGTGTGTTTGTCTGCAGGGCATTAGCCTGGTCATGGGGGGGCTTTGAGGCGCAGTAAGCAAATCACAAGTTAGCTTCCGCACAACCGAATACCTCACAATTTCCTCGCTAATGTCCCAGTTAATTTACTTTGTCGAGAACTAGAAATGATAAACCGCAACGAGTAGATATAGTTGACGCACGTTTGCACATACGTTTGCATACTTGTACGGAATCATGTTTGTGAATGATCTATTTAATTATAATGACTGACATAATCCAAGACATTGCATTATATTCGCCGTGTCGCCATATTATACCTCAGGAAAAACGAAAGCGTTTGACGTGGGAGAGAACTTGAAGATAGTTGCGCGTTATTAGGCTACTACAAGAACAGAAAATGGTATAATCACAAATATATATATATATATATATATATACTGTATATATACAACAATTTTAAAACCAACCCTCGCTGTCACTTTGTATTCGGTGTGCCCTTTCTCGTGCGTACGAGGATCCGAGACGGTAAAGAACCGGTAATATTCCTCTTTCACTTTTCGGGACATCGCTGTATTCAGAACCACTAATAATAAAAAAGCACTATGTATGAATGATGGTCCACTCGCTTCCGGGTCGGTGACGTATGGCTGTGCGTCATTACGTCGCCGACGTCCCTCAGCAGCGTGAATGAAATAAAATACATAGTGAGACGCCAGAGGGCGCTATTCTAGTTGTTTTCTCTAATGCAATTATTAGGTCTATGTTTTTTTATGTTGCTTCAAGCTGTTTAAAGTTTTTTTTATTTGTTATAATTAGGTAGGATTCATTAGTTGTTCAAATATATTTAATATGTATTTGATAAATACACCAACTTGTAAATGAGTGTTGCTGTGTTAAAATTAACTTAGCATTGTTTAACTGGTGCTTTTTAATCAAAACAATACATTAAAGAGAGCCACACACGTATTTCCTGTGCAAGGATATCCTGTCTGCTTACAGTGCGATTTGCATAAGATTTGCCGGCAAAAACAAGCCCCTATTGAAAGCTGTTCTCCTTTTACTCTGAAATTATTATTCATTATATGCTTGAACCTTTTGAATCTCAATATCAAATCTTCTCCAGTTGAACAATTGCATTTTAAAGGAGCCATGACCAAATCATTAAACTTTCAAAATATAAAACCTTTTCTTTACTTTTGCCTTTCTGTAACTGTAACGATACATTCCTACCTTTGTGTAATCATTAGTACAACACAGGTCAAAGGTTGAAGCAGCAACCAAACAGGTCTTTCCTGTCTTGTAATTACCTGTATGATTACACAGGAGGATGCTTAACATAGATAATCACGGTAAATATTTAACTTCACACATATCTAACTAGTGCCTTCAGTTAATCGTGAAAACACATAGGAATGTATGACATATCCATTTTTTGACATAGTAATTTATGACAGATCCATTTTATGTATTATTATGTATGTATGTTCCTTTGGTTGTTTAAAATATTGACTGACATATTACCATTTAGCAGACATTTCACTCAAAGTGACTTACAGTGAATTCAGATACACTAGTGCAGTACCCGTTCAAAATGTGCGGGCCGATTGCTTGGCCTCCGGTATTGCTGCTTGCAGCTTTTTCGAGAAGCGCTCATCCAAACAACAGACAGACAGAGATTCCTTCCTTTAGTAGAGAGATGTCATTAATGAACAGGGGTTATGGTGCATGTTGATCAAGGATGTCTGAACCCCAATGTCAGACATTGGGGTTCAAACCCAGAACCTTTTAGCTGGGGGTCAAACACCCTAACCACAAGACTATCCTACATAAAAGTATCTCCACTGTGTTCTATTTTTGTTGGGTGGAGGTTTTTGCATATACATTATGTTTGGCTTCAACTGTTTTGGGAAAAATCACTGGCCATCCATCTCTTTGTAGTCTTTGTCGTCCAGTTTGTAGTCTTTTGCTGCTATCACCCCCTCCATCTTTGTTTCCTTCTCTGGTTTATTTTCTCCCATTGTCTCTCTCTCTGGGACCTAAACTATTTGATATTCTCTTTACAGCTCAGAGTGGAGCTGGCTGTATTCAATACGACCAATGGAGATAGAGAGAGAGAGAGGAAATGGACAGAAAGAGAGTGGAATGAGGCGTGAGAGAGCTAATGGTTGAGAGGCAGTTGATGTTAAATCATGTCGAGGGGAAAAGAAAGTGACAAAGAGAGTGGTGGAGAAAGACAGATGGACAGACAGACAGACAGACAGGCAGACAGGCTGGCATACACTCATACAAACAGATTATATAGCATGTCTGACACACACATACAAAAATATAACCTGATTTGAACATGCAATTTTGTCATTGTTTTTGTCACAAGTGAGAAAACAGAATAAAAAGTTATTAATTTCTCTTGTTTGGGGAATGGTAGTTTTATTTCTCATCACAATATCAATAATAAGCACCAAAATGCTTGTATATCGATAATCTATCTGTAGAGTGTGTGTGGTTGGTGGCTGGTTTAAGCAGCCTCACCTGGCCCCAGTCAGACTGATTAGACAGGCTGCACACCTGTGGTGCATTTAGCAATCAAGGTCCACAGGTTAAACCAGCCATCACCACACACACTCAGGATAGAGTGGCTAACATGTCAGCTAGCTACCACCTGCTCTGGCAATCAATCCATGATTGCCAGAGCCATTCCCAGGCCAGTAGCAGTGAGTTTGCTACACTATCTTTCTATTTAGCATTTATTTTGTGCTAACCCATGTTGTCCTATGTGCGTCAAAGGGAAACTCATAATAATAGTGCCACCTGTAGCCTGTGGCACAATAGGTTGCCATGGCTAGTGGGCTCAATCGGACATTACACAGACTTTGTACTAGGGAGCTGGCAGGGGAACATCTGTTTAATGTCTGGTCCAATTGATTCGGACATTTGCGTTTCTCACATACAGCTCCTCTGGGTAATGTCTAGATAAGTTGGGTTGCAGTGCATGTGTGGAAGGGGCTACAGTGAAGCCCTAACCGGTTTGAGCTGGCTTGGGTTGGCTCCTCCGTTAGGGTTTCAGGCTCACACTGCCTTGGGAAATAAACTGATTGAATGGGATCAGACAGAGGCTTAGGGGGGCAGCTCTCTCTGAGGGGATTGTGCAACAACGCAGAGAGAGAGACTGAGCACAGAACTAGTGGGAGAGAGAGCGAGCACACAACTAGTGGGAGAGAGAGAGAGAGAGAGAGACCGAGCACAGAACTAGTGGGAGAGACAGCATACATTTGTTTTTAGCATATAGGAGCGTCATATCTTGATGTTAAAAGTATATAAATAATTGCCTTTCATTTGTGTGTGTGTGTATATATATATATATGTGTGTATATATATATATGTACTGTATATCTATATAGTATATTGTGTTATTTGTAGTGTATAACACCTTTTGCAGAAACACTTTTAAACACTACTACATTTTTACTTTATTACCAGTTGCCCCTCAAACAGAATCTTTAGTGTACAATCTGCACCCCCCCACCCTCTCGCTCTCCCTTAGTGTGGGAAACCTGGCAGGGCTTTGCACACAAACTTTGCCCTTCTTTCTTCCATCTGTGTCCTGTGTGTGTGTGTGTATGTGGGTGATTGTGTGTGTGTGTTATGTGTGTTCTGTGTATTTTGTGTGTGTGTCTTTTAAAGAGGCAGACAAGCTCTATAACAGTGGTTCTCAACCTTTTTTGGGCCAGCGTCCCCCTATCCATTATCCAGGTCCCTTACCGCCCCCCCATCAATTAAAATGTAGGCTAACCTGAATATTAATGTTGATTATAATTCTGTGTTATATCATTAAAAAGCATGTCATTGAATGCAAAATAACATATTTGATTTAACTGGGCAGTTATAGGAATATCACTGCCATTAGTTTCCCAGGGAGCAAAAAAGCCATGTGAATAGAAATTGTGAGTGTTAAACAAATGCAAAGGTTAGGAATTTGACATTCACACTTTAATCAGGTCTCCTTATTGACTTGCTCCCACAGACAAGAGCAGACAATACAACAGACTGCTACGGATTTTACACGTCCTGTTCATGAGAGGACGGTTGGGCCGGTTTCCGGTTTTAAACGGTGTCATACAGTCTGCGATCTGACACCGGTTTCATTTTATACGCACGACTGTATACTGGCGTTTGTTATGAGATGGTCTGGCAAAATAGAAGTTAATTTTCTTTTTTTTAAAGTTCTTCAGAAAAGGAAAGGTTATTTGGAAAATATTGAGTAATTACAGTTAACCACAAAGTTCCTATTTATATAAAATGAAGATACTTTTGTGAATCTGGATATAATGTAATGTAACTGGGTCCTTTCTTTGTAGAATGAGACCGGCCTTCTTATTGACAGACACCCAGAGAGAGAGTGGTGAGAGAAAGAGGAACTTCAACAAATTCCGAAGAAAAGAAGAGGAACGACCTAATGCCAACCCTAAGCTAAGCCCCGTAGCATGAATTGTTGAAGTCTACCATAATTAAAGGTCCCTCTAACATCTGACCTGTTTGGCGCTTGCTTATGCTTGAGAAGGTTTATATTTCTTCTCATTGCTTGATAGGCAGTGTAAGAGCACACCTATCTTCCCAGGTTCTGAGTCAAAAAGTGACTGTAACCCACATGATGACTGTGTCATAGACTTTAAATGTCCTGTTTGTGTTGAAGTCTGTCCTGGTTAATGACTAATGCTGTACTTCTCGCATAAACTGCAATTAGTTTTTATCTAGGTGTACCAAGTAAACTGTCAAGTCTACATATAAATGGGTAGACAGGTTAACAAAAAAGCATAATGATTACACAAATGTACAAAGCTAGAGACATGCCAACATGACACGTGACCTCTCATCCGCCTCTGGATCCTAGCTCTTCTCTGACCTCCTCAGCTTTTTTATGTTTTTTGTCTTCGAACTTTGTTCTAAAGTCTCTATTCTCACTCTCTAACTCACAAACCTCCATAACAACAACCCCCACAACCTGTCTCCCGCCGCTGGCTTTTTATATGTAAAGCCAGTGGCGGGAAAAAGGTTAAAATATGTTTCTACCTTTTTTTTCTATTTTCCAAACAGAGGTAACATATAATTAATATATATTAAGTAGTATTGCTAAGACGAGCTGAGATGGTGACGTCAAAACTGAATGTCACAAGGATTCTGATTATAAACCTTGATTGTTCAATTGACTCATCTGTTTATAATTTGTATATCTAAAAAGGTATTGGGTAATAAAAATAATCAATACCTGCTTGAAAAATAATTAAACCGGGGCTGAATTTAATTTTCCTTTTGCAATCTGAGTCTGTAGTTGTAATTACATGTAATCAGAGTCAACTCAGTATATCATTTCATTTTAGCTGTGTGCCAGAAACACACCACAAATTGGAAATGATTGAATGAAATGTAATGAATTTCAAAGAATGTTACTACTGGGTGAAATACCATTCAAACAGTGCACAATAGTATGGCTCATGTGTTAATGACATGACCTTGGAGATATGAACTAGGAATAAAAGAGAATGTTGAGTGAAACGTGAGGACACTGTGACCACCATCTTCCCAGTGGCATCACACTAGTGGGTCTCAACCTTGGGGTCACCTGATAAGCATATGGGGTCATGGGAGATAACTTATGAGCTATAGATATTTGATGATACATTTTTGATTAGTGCGCATACGTTCACTGGGACATTGATATGTTGATTGGGTTGAAATGATGTCTGTGGAAGCAGATGCACAACAATTAAAGATGGGGTCGCAAAATCTTCACGGTATTACAGCTGGAGGCGAGTGAACCCAAGCGCAAGACACAGAGACACAGGGTAGGGGGTAATGAGGGGATTTAATGACTGAATAGCTGGGTAAACAGACAAGCGGGGATATCAGCAACGGGCAGGGTAGTCCAACAGGCAGGGGTCCAACAACAGGCAGGGTAGTCAGACAGGTGGAGGTTCAGCGACGGGCAGGGTAGTCAGACAGGAGGGAGTTCGGCGACGGGCAGGGTAGTCAGACAGGCAGGCAGGTAGGCAAGGAGATGGGCGAGCAGGTGGGTAGTTAGACAGGCAGGTTCGGCAACAGGCAGGCAGGTATACAGGTAAGAAGTCAGGCAGGCAAGGAACCAAGAACGAAACTGGCTTGGGATAATACAACGACCTGGCGCTGGTTAGGTAGAAACCCGAGGTTTAAATACAGCAAAATAAACGAGGAGATAAATCACAGGTGTGTAAACTGAGCAGGTGTATTGAATGAAGCAATCAGGAATAAACAGGAGGGGGGGAGAGATTGGCTGCCGAATAATACGAAGGCGAGGCCGATCTGGTGGCCAATAAATGTTGAAAACTGATGCTTTACATGCTTGTAATTTAATTGAATTTGCATTATTTGTGGCCAATTTCCACCAAGACAAATGCAAATATTAGATTAAGTCAAACCCTTAGAAACCCTTCTTTTCAGTTTTTAGATTATTTACACTTGACTACAATGTAACAGCAGCAACTGATTTAGCATTTAGCATTTTTGCAGATTAGCATTCATAGCCTGTAGAGTAGCACACATACACATTATGGATATATGAAATGACTGTTGCTAGTGTAATTAATTACCAGTCGGCTGTAAGAGATGCTGCAGTGACCGTTTCCTCCTAGCTTTTACAGCACAGACTTCTCACCTTTTCTGTTCTGAAGAAAACTGGTGAATGTACAGAATTGCCTGGGTTGCAAAAACATAAGTCCACTTTATACGTTTTATACAAAACACATGACGAGGCAAAGAGTACAGGCCCTGGCTCAAGCCAGCCTTCCACACGTCCAACAAGCTGTAAAGACTGTGTGCCTTCGCCGACCACCACCAGTCATGTCTGGGTCAAGTGGAGGGATAAGGGAAGCTATGGTGCCCAAATGCTGATGTTTTATATGATAATTATTATGTCAACCCCACCCACACCCTCGGCCTTGTGACCCCTTGTGTTTTGTCAGGTGTGCATTTTTCCATCTAGAATTTGATGAAGAATTTTGTATCTACTTGCCTACAATTGTAACCGACCAAATGAATATGTCATCACAGTTACTTAAAAAAAATAAAAAATTAAATAAAAAGTCATCCCTGGCCTAGAAAGGGACTTGGGTCTCTAATATGAGTGAAGGTGAACGCCCTTTGGCTGTTCATCGACTCTCTTGACAGAATATAGGACAGACACCTGGGAAAGCACAGAGCTGCAACCTCACGGTAATAACCTATACATATTTAATGTCCTGAAAGGCAGCAAGAGTGTGGGAGAGAGCAAGAAAAAGAGAGAGGGTGTGAAACAGAGAGTTAGAAATGAGAAAAAAAATAAAAATGGTGGATGAGTCATTCTATTCTGGTGGCTTTTTGTTTGGAATGTGCTATAGCTGTGGTTTTATAGCACTTTGTTGAGGTTGTAATTGGACTGCTGTTTGTGGAACTATCTAGTTTGCCCAAAGCTGTCTTAGCAATATTGTGTTAGACTGACTCCAGGTCCACAAAGCTGTCAGAAAGTCTACTGAAAAAAGTCAATATGTGCAAAAATAGAAAAAAAAGAAGTTAAACACAATACTGTATGTATCAATTATGAAGGTATATAGTGAGGAAATGGAAACAGGCTGCATGTACGAATACAAACGATAGTGCACCAGAAACGAAAATACATTATATGCCAGTAGACACTAATGCAAATATAGAGAATAATGCGTAGTGCCTACTGGCATATAATGTATGACAGTAGACACTAATGCAAATATAGAGAATAATATGTAGTGCCTAATTCATTTTTACGTTATGATGATTATCCTCCAGCAAAACGCATGATATCTGCAGTAGAGTATAAGTGAAACACCATCTTGAAGGCGAATGTGGTTCATGTGGTTGTTGGCCTTGGTTGAATTAGAGTGCCCTGACGGAGTAAGATAAATAAAGATGACCTCGAGGACTGGTCCTCGGCTCCAGCATGACTAAAGGGATGTGCAGGTATGTAAACACGTATGGTCCCTTTTGACACTGTGTCAAGCTGTTGGCAGACACACAGATGTATTGATGATCTGGTCGATGGTGCCGTCAATGGTTCGGTCGATGGTGATGTCCAAAGGAAGAAAGACAGGCAAGCGAGAGCAAGCAAACGAAAACTTTATTTGAATATTTGTCCTTGAACAAAATACTTTGGAAACATAGTCTGTTAATCAGCAAGTATATAGAATAAATAAAGAAAAATATTTTGAAAATGAGTTTGTTGTGACATTTTGGGATATTTTACCACCTCAATAAGAGGCGAATCGTTTTTCCCAGCATAGCATATATTGGTTGTTTTGTATTTGTATTGTCAGTGTTAAAAGTGCTTTAGTCACAGTGTTTTGGTTACAACAACTTGCCTTCTAAAACTAAAAATAAAGAACAAAAACAGAATTACGAATGATTCCAGTTTTTAGAGAAAACTGGTATACAGCTTGTTCATTAACGCTTTGAAGAAAAACTGTTCTCTGTTCTTCACAGAGCAAATCATGTCCTTCTCCCATTTGCCTATTTTCTTCTTAGGAAATTGCCCACCATCCAAATAAAAAGGTAGTCCTGAGAGAATTGCAGCTGGCAATACAATGCCAAAATCTACCAATAGCTTGCTTTGTATGTGTTATGCTGCTGGGGAGAGGCCAACACTGGGTGTCAACAGATATCTGCTTTTCAATGACTCAATGAAGAACTGAGGTCCATGTGGTCTGACTGAAACCTCTGTCAGGTAGGAGACTACATGCTCGGACTACCAAACCCACAGATTCTTCAAAGCGCTCATGTATATGCTCCCTTTTCTGGGTAGACTTTTTCAGCGCATATGAGATTGTCCACATATGTAACTTGCATGAGCAATTTAGTTTTTTATTGTTTCAACAACTTTTCTATTGCAGTGTATTTTTGTAGTTGGCAGCTCATCCGGCGTTGTTATATCTTCATGCTTATAGTGTTGATTTGTACATCACTGCAAATGTGTCTGTACTGGGTGTGATATTTCAGCTAACAAAAAAGTGTAATTATGCGGATAGCTCAGCATTTCAGTAGCCAATAGCCATAGTTTGACGGTTTGGAATCGCTACTGATTAGACATCTCATCCAATTAGACATCTCATCCAAGCAATTAAAGCCTTAGGAAAATAATCCAACGAATCCACAAGACATCTGGATGGTAGCTCTCCCTTTTCCCATTTTTGATCAGAATATCTCAGAAATGATTACAATCACTAACTCATTCTCAGTGAACAGCCTCCCCTAGCAACACAAGCTACAGGGCTGCTCGTACGTGTGCTCCATCTATGTCTCACAATTCAAAAGTAGTTGACAGAAACAAATGCACACAAAAAAAACAACAACAACAACAAACACCAAAGTGCAACATTGACGCTCAATTATACAGCTCTTTTAGTGCCGAACGCGAGGCACTGAGGGATGGAGATTGCTGAGGTCCATCACTGAAGTAAACTCTTCATCCCTCCTTCTCTCTTCTTCCTCAAACAATGGCTCCCCGAAGAGCCGTTAATCACTACAGGTCCTGCTAACTGCTTCATTAACATATGTAAAGAGCCGTTTAGCCAATTAAGACTCACACTAGTGCTCAAATTTAGGGACTGAACTCTGGCTGAATGTTTTTTTTTTTTAATTCATTGCACCACAATACATTGTTTATATATTTTATATTTAAACACGTTACTTGCTGTAGGTGCTGTAGGTGAGATTTAAAAGCTATAATTTGAGTGTAATTTGTTAAAAATGTCATAGCCATCCGTGAGCTGTTAGTGAGTGAAACGCTCTGTGAGAATATTTGTTCCGGTTGACTGATTTTAGATTTTGATTTTAGACCTAATTTCTGACCAATCAGGGCATCTCTTCCTTGATTGGTTTGGGGAATCCATCTTGCCTGTCAATCACAGGTGGGAGGGAGCAGAGAAGGAGGGGGCATCTTGAGTAGTTTTTACATTACATTTTACATTTTACCTACAGCAGCTTTAATGTTATGGTGATGAAAGATGTCATTTTGGTTTCTATAGCAGCAGCAACATCATCTCTTGCAGGAGACTCATCTGCACCCGGCTTTGATGTGTCAGAAGAGATATTCATTATATTGAGAGGAGAAACAAGCACAACGTCTGTGCCACTCATCTGGAAGACCCCCCCCCCCC
>OMKN01023583.1:6713-21025 GCA_900302345.1 Melanonus zugmayeri | reverse complement strand
GTTAATTCATTCATTCATTTATTTTTAGCGGGGGTGGATAACTCTGGTTCACACATAGTAGGTGGCGGTAATGCACCTTAACGCTGGTTGCCAACCGCCATTAAACCGAACGAAGAAGAAGAAGAAGAAGAAGAAGAAGAAGAAGAAGAAGACACAGCGCGTTGCATTGTGGGATAGAAGTAAGCGAGAAGACTGGTCGGATGCATGCTGGACATTTTGTCCGAATCAGCACGCCATCCGGGTATTTTTGGCATACTACAGATTCTGTTCACACTAGCATACTGCATACTACATACTACATTTTGGCCAAATCAGTACGCAGTATGGCATTTCGAAAACGGCCTTAGACTAAATTGACGTTAAGGGAAGTGCCATTTCAATGCGTTTTCAGCGCCAGTAGCGCCCTCTAGTGCCTCTGCTTCGTAATAGCTGACTGGCTTTCATTTGACATTTTTTAATAATACAAATTTAAATGAGAGGGATTCATACCATAATAAAACTGATTACCAGCACATGCATACTTCTACTATATATATATTTTAAAAAAAAAACATAAATTAGATGGGGAGTAGGGTGAGAGGAGATTAACTCCACCAGAGTCTGTTGCTGGACATCAAACATCCCTGATGATTTGTGTGACAACTTGTTTATTTTAATTACATTTGCATAAGTAGCATTTTTCATTAAAAACTGAACAAAAAAAGGTTTTCAAATATCCTGAATTAACACCGAATACCACTCTATTCAACTATTACAATAAGGAAGAAAGGAGCCAGCAGCATACTGTTTGGTCAGTTCAGAAGATGGAAGATGATGAAACTGCCCGTCAATGATACCAGAGACCCGCAGACCCCCGCAGACCCCCGCAGAGACCCGCAGACCTGCAGAGACCCGCAGACCTGCAGACCGGAGCCCCGCCAGCAGGCGGCGTGCAGGGGGAAGACTTTCACGGTGACACCGCAGGAAGAGAAACACTCTGCAACCACAACAGCCGAGCTGTGGGGGGGGGAAATAGACGGCAGGAAATTATCACTATTACACTTTATAAACTTCATTTGTACTGCTACAACATACAATATAGGAATATACCGGTAGGCGAAATCAATATATAATTTATATACACATTAATTATCTTTTAAGTCGCATTTATAATAGGCGACATCCATGAATCCTCCTCCATTCCCTGAAACAGAGGAGCAAGACCCGGTGTTTTCTGACATGGGGGATGGAGACAGCGACGAGGGACAGGACATCTTCCTGGGTTCTGTGAGTACGCTTTTCCTATATCCATATTTCATATATACATCTTTCATACATACATATTTCATATATACAGTCATTGTGCACCAGCAGCTGCTCACTGCCAAACAACTCCCCCTTCTGGCATCCCAAAAATGTGAAAACCAGAGATGGAAAAGGAGGGTTTATTGTCTGATAATCAGATAAATAAATAAAGTGAACAAAGCAACCAGCATTGGGTTATTGTGCCCAGCAATATATTCGTTTTCATTTTCTAACTTGTTACCATAGCCTATGTATTGCTCCTTCCTCCTGTAGTCTAGGCTACTAATGTTCTGTATTGATATTGAGGTCTATGTCACCAGATTTCAACCCAAGTTACTTTGATTTTCACATAAACAACCATGTTACATCAACAATGACATGCATTGAGGTGCTGATGCTGATGCCAACATGTGACCAAGTCCTAGCTCTATAGAACTGACAGAATGGATCTATTTTTGTATTGTACCTTTTAACACTGATTTGAATCCTGTATTCCCTCGTTCAGCTGAATTTGAAAGCATTCTGGTACTCCTTGGCGTAATTTTATCCTGCCGGGCTATAATAACAGACCTATGGTTAGGACGCTTCAGATCTTCAGAGAGCAGCTCTTCTTCAACGATTTCTGCAGAATTGTGACAAATACTGTCAGTTCTATATATAGCTATCTAGCTCCAAGAGATTTGACAGCAACCCTTTATATTAAGAGCTAAGTCTTTTCATTCAACAAGTTTTCTTTTTTGGCATGTTTATAGAGTAAAGCTGGGGCTCAGAGTCCAAGTGTTCCCCAGCCAAATATAAAAGCGGAAAATATGGACCTGTTCGGCGAACAAGAAGCCAGCAGCACAGTCCCCGGCTTCGGCCTTGGCACCGGTGGCAACTCCAATGGGGTCCATTCTGATGACGACAACGATCTGTTTTCAGGTTTCAGAAACTCACTACATTTTCTGTGCATTTCAGTGCACAACGTTGCCCTTAACTTTGTTTCTAATAATAATAGAATTATAGTAGATTGATAGGCTTTTCTTTGGTCAAAAACAACAAGATGATGCCTTTGTTTTTCTATTCCCTAAAACACAGATGCCCACGTGGAGCTTCCTACAGGCAGCTCGACTACACCTGGTCCAAGACCTGCACCAACATTCGGTCCCGGTACAGCGGACATGCAGACCAAGTCTATGGAGCAGGTGAATGAAGTGTTCTGTCATTATCTGCACTCTGGCTTCATTATGTTATACGTAGGGTACCTACTCTGTATTCAGAACATTTGTCTATGTTTTATAGGCACAATTAATCATTTTAACTCCCAGGTCCCAGTTGAAACAATTGCAAACATTGCATGAGGCATTGAGGCTCTTGAGAATTTTTTTTTAGAATGTGTTACATTTTACAATTCACTTAAAGATGGTGTTGGTAAGATGTGAGAGTTGTAAAGAGAGAGGGCAGAAGAGAGCAAGATTTTGAACATAAACAACCCAAAAAACAGCCCCTCCCTCTGTGCTCCCTCCCTACACTTCTCCAACAAGTGTTGCATTTAATGCACCTGTGTTGGAGCTACAATAATGCCGTGTGTGCGAATGTGATTGACAGTCAAGATGGATTCCACAAACCAATCAGGGAAGAGATGCCCTGATTGGTCAGAAATTAGCTGGGAGTGGTCTAAAATCTAAATTGTCTCACATAGAGACAGGTGCAGTCAGCCAGAGTAGATATTCTCACAGCACATTTCACTCACTAATAGCTAATGGATAGCTATGGCATTTCTAACAAATTATACTTCAATTATAGCTCTTGAAGCTTACCGACTGCACCTGCATGCATTGTCCATGAATCTTATTTTAAAAAATGATACTTTGATGATGGTATATATCACTCACAATTCCCATAATTAATTCAACGCTTACAATTGCAGCTGGAGGAAGAAGAGGCCATGGATACATTTGATGTGGATGTGGCTGTGACCAACCCAGAGAAAGTCGGTCAGTTCACATTGTTTGCATCATGTCCTCCACAATCACAGCATTTCCCACAATAATCCCACAATAAATTGAAATGCATCATTGCGTTTTTGGTCAATGCTGCAATAATTTGGTATCATCATTATAATTGGACATTGTATTTTTCTCTCTCTTTTCTTTTCTCAGGAGATGGCATGCATGCTTACATGGCCTACAGAGTGTCAACAAGGGTATGTGGTCATACCTTAATTATCATACCGTAATAAGAAAAATTATAATCTAATGATATGGTTTGGTAATTATCATATTATTGCTATAGATGTGAGCAGGCTGTCTCATCGTTTGTATTCAGGCTGCTATAAAAGTTTGTCCTCAGTGGGGACCAATTAAGAGTAATCGAGTCTTGACTGCAGATCCAGTTTTTACTTTGATCTGAGGCTGTAACGTATGGCGAGTGTGGTGCATCTGTTTTCATGGGTCTTAATAATATTAAAATAACTCTAGACCTTGAAATGTGTTGTCTTGTCCTATAGAGCACCCTGCCCATGTTTAGAAACAAGGCTTTCTCTGTGAGAAGGCGCTTCAGTGACTTCCTGGGTCTGTACGAGAAGCTGTCGGTCAAGCAGTCCCTCCACGGCTGCATCATCCCGTCGCCCCCAGAGAAGAGTGTCGTAGGTAGGTCACCGATGAGCACAATCCATTTCCCAAACAAAAAACACATTTATTCTTGTGTCTTTCTGATTTTTGCCTCGTGCCGACAGGCATGACCAAGGTCAAGGTGGGCAAGGATGATCCGTCCTCCGTGGAGTTTGTGGAGAGAAGAAGAGCGGCTCTGGAGAGGTAAGAATACAACACCACATGTGTGTCCTGTGCTTCCTCCCATTCACACGGCCAATTAATGAATGTGCCAGCAATGCAAGGACCGACTCCCAGTCAGTTCGGGGAAGTTCCCCAATGTGTTCCTGTGTACCTGTACCCTGAGCAAGACGCCTAATAATGCATCGTGCTTCGTTAGGGCTGCACAATTAATTGCATATTAATCCAAAATGTTTGTCTCTGCAATTAGCTAATCGTGAAAGGTCGCAATTAATGAATGATGAATGAAAATAATTAAATACATTAAAAAATAAAAATAAAAAATAATTAATAAAAAGTAATTAATAAATTACAAACTGTTACAACTGAACAATTACTTTATTCTCTTTTTTTTTTTTTGATAAAGTGGGCCCACAGAATCGACAATCTGTTAATCACAATGAATAATTGCAGCCACAATATTGCAAAATAATCGCAAAATCATTTTTGTCATAACTGTGCAGCTGTTTACTGGATGTCCTTGTTTGAGAGCAGGGGAGAAGGACTATGCGGCGATGTACTAGTGATGAGTGATGTGATGTGGCTGTTCACCGTCTACCTACCAGGTACCTCCAGAGGGTGGTGGCCCACCCCTTGCTGTTCCAAGACCCAGACGTCCGTGAGTTCTTGGAGAGAGACGAGGTAAGGGGAGGGGGGGGGGCTTCTCAGACATAGTTCTTTAGTGGTGGGGCAGTTTCTTTTTTTCAATTTCAATGCTAAAAGGTTTGCAAGAGCTCAAGATATGTTGATTACCCCTGTGCACTTTTACTGAGTGTGTGTGTGTGTGTGTGTGTGTGTGTGTTCAGCTTCCCAGGGCAGTGAACACCCAGGCACTGAGTGGTGCTGGTTTCCTTAAGATGATCAACAAGGCTTCTGACGCGGTTAACAAGATGACCATCAAGATGAATGAGTCTGACACCGTAAGGCCAGAACATCATGGTAGACTTAAGCCCAACACACGCACACATTTTGGTTCATATTTTTAGCGCGACCCAAAAAATAAATAGAATCACATTGTTTTAACGGAGAAAAGCACACAGAGTACAAATCTAGCAAGGCTGTATTTTTCCGCTCACCCAGTCTATTTTGGACACAAAAATTCAAAAACATTTTGTGTCTGTCCCGACACGGCTGTGTGCTTATTGTATTTCTTGTCTCGCATGGAAAGTCAGCTGCAACAAAATGGTTGCATGTACTGAAAACATTAGATAAATTAACATTTAAAAGTTATAAAAAAGAATGTTTGTTTGGAAATCATGTTTAGCACTTCCTGACCAAATGCTCCTTTACTGGACTAAATGTATGTTAAATTCATTGAATCTATGCTGGACATTAACCTTTACATCTATGGTTCACACTGGAATATACATCACCATAAGCTTATGCTTACTAATTTAACTCCTTAAATGCACATTTTCTTCTAATAAAAACAACTCAATATTGAATAATATTTTAATATTTTGTTGTGACTGCCCTTGACCCCAGTCCAAGAATCTGCAGATTCTATACAATCTCCATACCAAGCTAAAATGGATTATTGTGTTATATTCCATAAAAAGAGCCATATCCAACAGCTCAGAAATGTACAAGAAAACATATCTTCTCATAACTTCTAATGATCTAAACCAGTGTTGGCAGTGGAATAGGTAGTATTGCTGAATTCTTGTGTGGAGCTGTTAAGACCTATTCAACTGTGTGTGTGTGTGTGTGTGTGTGCATGTGCTCCCGTGCTGTCCCAGTGGTTTGAGGACAAGTTCCAGGAGGTGGAGAGCGAGGAGCAGCAGCTGAGGAAGCTCCATATCGTGGTTGACTCTCTGGTCAACCACAGGAAGGGTGAGCTTGGTGCTCTTATCACACACTCTGGCTGGTTGATTCAGCCGTTGTAGTCCACCGGAGAGGGGGGGGGGGATCAGTTAGTGGCCCTCAAGTCCGGCCAGATCCGGCCCACCAGCAATTTTTCTCTGGGAGCTCATTTGCAATGTGTGTTTTTGAGTGGGCCTATGTTGTTTCCTTGCCAATCACTGTGGATTTTCCTGACCTATGAAAACATAGGTTTGATATTTTCATATGCTGCATACAAGATATACTGGGAAAGACTGGTTTGAACAGTGTCTCATTGCTGAGTTGGGACCAAGTGTGTGTGTGGGTGTGTGTGTGTGTGTGTGGCCCGGCCCGAAAAGTATTTGATCCCAGGTGAGATCTATTTGATGAGCCCTGGGTTAGATGGTCAACAAGTTGCACGTAAATGACTCTGTGCTTCGTCTCCTTCCAGAGCTGTGCGGCAACACGGCGGTGTTTGCCAAAAGCATGGCCATGCTGGGGAACTCTGAGGACAACACTGCGCTGTCACGGGCACTGTCCCAGCTGGCTGAGGTGGAGGACAGGATGGAGCAGCTGCACCAGGAGCAGGCAGCCAGCGACTTCTTTATCCTGGCAGAGCTACTGGGCGACTACATCCGCCTGCTGGGCACCGTACGGGTACGTTACGCTCGTGGTCGGCCGTAGGTGGCGTCGAGCGCAAACGGGGCTTCTGCCGAGTCCGTAAGCATGAGCGTACTACATGCAAATAGATGTGTGTCAACATATAAGCATATTACTGAAGCCCAAATTAGACTTCTGCACCAGCACGTACGCGAAGATCTATGCAGAGACGTGTACGCGCCCCTTTTGCTGGTCGTGGACCTACGCGTACGCAAAGACTGCGGTCCTCCCAGAGGTTAGCAACACGTCGCCCTTCTCTGCAGAGTTATGCATCAACTAAGCGCCGACTCAATGGAGCAGCACGAAGAGAGACTCCGTTTCCGTATTTACTCGCCGGTTCTGGTCGGTCTATGTACATTTGGGGTCGGAAACGCTGTCCCGCCCCCTTGTGTACGCGTTAACGTGACCCGCGAAAGTCCACGCCGCGTCTCCGCGTCGCGACGTGGATCTTCGCAGAGACGACCTATGAAAACTGTAAATCTAGCTTCACACGTGTCCTGCTTACTAAGCAAAATGAGTGTGACCTCACTGCCCTTGTAGTATTTGGGGAAGGGGTGAAATGTAGGCACGCAAACTGCTCTTTCATGTACTTGTGTTAACTGTTGATCAGTGCTTTCCTGCTGAACCGATTTGGTGTTTGATCCTCTCTGCATGCTACATGTATCCAAAGAACTTTTATTTGCAGAACGCTGTGACGTCCCCCAACTCAAGCATGTAAACACGGCTGCTGTTGTTATTCCAAATGCGTTTGTGTGTGTGTGTATGTTTGGTCGGACTGTCCCGTGTAAACGCCTGCATGTGCCCGCAGGGCTGCTTTGGCCAGCGCATGCGGGCGTGGCAGCGCTGGCAGGAGGCTCAGAGTACACTGCAGAGGAAGAGGGAGGCGGAGGCCAAGCTATTGTGGGCCAACAAGCCTGACAAGCTGCAGCAGGCCAAGGAGGACATCACCGAGGTAGGTCCAGGTCCAAGTCCAGGGGCCTTGTCAGGCAAGGAACAGGAAGCACTGATGAGCCACTGTGAGCTCTGGGTTTTCAATCAACCAGTCCGTTGTGGATTTGGATTGATCATTTGATGTGAATAGAAAGCTTTTGGCTTTTCTATGCTTTTGTAAAGCACATTGAATTGCCTTTGTGTATGAAATGTGCTATATAAATAAAAACGTACTTACTTACTTACTTGGAAACTGCTCAAACTATGCTAGTGTTTCTTTTTGTGTTGTTGTTGTTGTTGTTGTTGTTGAGGAAACGGTTATTGTAAACAAGAAGGATGTTCTCCCATCCTCTGGTTCGTCATGTGGCATTGATGGGAACACTTTAAAACACCAGATGTCTTCCAGTTAATTTGTTGAACTGGAAGACATCTGGATACACTGTAGTCAGCTAGTCTTCCTGGTTCAGATATGTAAAAACAAAATCAATGAATACAATAACATTCAATGAGTTGAGGTCACATTAAGATAGAATAGCTTAACTACATTCAGAAACTATCCATCAAAAGATGTGAACATTATTATTTTATGATCACATGACATACAAACACTGATGTTGTAATAATAGTAATGACTAATTTCCTTTTAAAGTAGGAATTTAAGATAGATTTAAGATACCGCTTGAGCAATGTCTTGCAGGTAACGGATATTATTCCAGTTATGCAGATGCTTAGTATTATCTGTGTACGTTTCTGTGTCTCTGTGTGTTAGCTATTGGTGAATGCTGCCATTCGATTCATTCCATCGTTGTTTTCATGTCCACAGTGGGAGACAAGAGTCACCCAGTATGAGAGGGATTTTGACCGCATCAGTGTGACCGTACGCAAGGAGGTGCTACGGTTTGAGGTACATTCATGTGTCATGTGTTCAATCTGCCTTGTTTTATGTCTGCTCTTCTGGACAAAAAGCTTGGCATGCAATTAAAATACTATCTGCTTTTTTGTGTTTTCAGAAAGAAAAAGCGAAGGACTTCAAGATCCAGATATTTAAGTATTTGGAGTCAATGCTGCAGTCTCAACAGCGGGTATATTTAATTATATTAATTATATTTAATTAAATGTAACATATCTTAACTTTAGATCCATAGAATCTTAAAGTGATGGACAACAGAAATCCCTAATTTACTTCTAATTATGTTATTAAGGGTTATTAAGGTGTGTATTAAGCATCAGATTTCTTCAAGTCAATTTAATGGGTGGAGTCTATTTACCCTCCTGGCTACGTAGCCAAGTGGGTGACCAATTACTGTACACTCACGTGGCCAAGGCAGTGACCAATTACTCACATTACGACAACGGTGCAGCTGAATGAAGTTACAGCGTTTTGGACTTTGAGGAAGTATAAACTACACAAAACAGCGGGAGGGGGTGTCTTTCCAACTCAGTTTGCGATATTATGGTTTACGTTTTTAGATCCTGTTGTCCATCACTTTTTTATCTTATCTTTTTATCTTAACAAAATGCTTTGCATTGTAAGCATTGATGTCTTTCTCTCAAGACACAGGGAAAAAGCTCCCAAAGAGAATAGGGAATGGGTATCATAAATACTATATAATCATACTTCATAGTTGTATACATATGAGGTTTAATTAACAACTTACTTTTTTGCAGCTTATCAAGTTTTGGGAGGCATTCTTGCCTGAGGCTAAGGCCATCGCTTAAGAACGAGGAAAACGTTTCCAGAATCAAAACCCCAACTGCCTTTTTGAACACTTTACCTCCTGACCAGGGAACTGAATGGACTCTTTACACGTCAAAGAAACTTCCATCCTTTCACAAAGAATTTTTATAGTGATTTTGTACAGTTGTTTAAAAGAATGTGCTGCCCACAATAAGACGGTGTTGTCTTTGGTTAACTCCTTATTAATGTTACTAACGTAAAGGCTTAAAGGCAGCATTACGAAGAGGGTTTTTTTTGCTACAGTATTTGTAAACACCACTGTAAGCTTCCAGTGGTGTGCGTATGTGTGCAGTTTGACCACTACTACGTTCAGTGTAAGGGAGGTACTTCAGTCGGATGGAACGAGCAACATTGTCTATTACAGTAGGAGATGGCCATATCCATCCTGTCATTCTTGGTCTTATTGTTGCAGGAGCCATGTGAAAAACATGGGATGTACAAAAATGCATTATACAGCTATAAATATGATTATTATGGTTTAACACTAATGTTGCCAGTGTGCATTTAACATACTATAACATTGTTACAATTTATTACACATATATTTGCAGGCATACAGCTGCTCAAAATGCTCCGAGTGATTTTTCAGTGTTGCGTAGGATTGTATACTTGTTAGAAGTATGCTTATGTGTGTGAATTCAATTTTTTTACACTATGAAATTATGTAGTTGTGTGTAGGACTGAAAAAGATGGGCCAACAGAAATTATCTGGAAGGGTTGTAGAGATTGTTTACTAAACCATGTAGAATAAGTTTGACATGTACCCATACATTTTAAGTACTTTGATTCATCATGAGTATTATTGTCAAATGTAAATGATGTCCAAACAATTTTAACAAATTGTTTTAACAATCATAAAAAATATGAACACATAATTAAATATTGTCTACTATTTTCTTATTTTACATTTCAGTGTAGTTTACGGTACTGTCATATTTACTTGAAAATGTGTTTTATTTTTGTAACCACTTCATTCTCTCATGTCCTGATATTGGTATCCTGGTGTGTGGAACGGATACTGTTTTCAATGTTAAATGAATGCAAACATAGGTCCATTGTCCATGCGCATCCTCATACAACATGTGTTTTGTTCCCATCTTTGTATTCTTCTTGCACTAACAACGTCGAATGCTTTGATCAGGAAATGTTCTACCGTGAGCGAACATTGTATTTGTTTAATAAAACCCAAAACAATCGACGTCCGCCGTGTCTTGAAATGAACGGCGTCACCTGCGACCCGGAAGTGTTTCTTTCAAAGCGGGCGTGTCGTGTTTGTATTTCCGGTTTGTTCGAACCTTTCCCGAGCGAAGGCAGATGAACGAGAGAGAATGGAAAGGTCCGCCGCTCGCGTCTCGTCGTGAAAGCCACAACAACCGCCACGGGGAGCGACACGCCGCCGTACGCGCCCGCTGTACGCCGCTCGCCTGGAGGTCTCTCAACGAAGGTGAGCGCGGTGTGTTGTGTTGTGTTCGAGCTTAGCTCCACCAGCGGAGCCCAGATGACTGTATTGTCGTAGCTAGCCGTGTAGCCTGCGTGCTAATTTCCTTGTAGCGACGCGACGGGCTCCTAGCCGCCGCTAGCTGCTAGCTAAGGCGTAACGCGAAGCGGAGACCACTCGTTCCGGCTTTCTGCTGACTAACGCGTTGTTCTCGCTGCTGTTGTTGTTGTTGTGGTGGTGGAATCGTAATACTGAGCTTTTGTATATCTCACGATTGCTGAGTTGGTGTAAATCGAGCCCTGTCGTTGTTGGTGTGTGGCTCTTCATACAGGAGGAGCGCAACGGGCATCGGGAGAGTGTAGCTCGTTTGGCTAACGGGGGTTCGCCGTGTAACTAATCGATGTGACCACCATGGACTGTTAGGACTGGCTTTGTCCACGGCATGTCATACGTGTGTATTAACCCTACTAGTTGTTTTGGTTTATTTGGTGGGGCATAGCTAAACAGACACACATGGCCACCGGGGGTTGGGGCCATACACGATGAGTCGCTATCTCTTGATTCATGCCCATTGTATGGATTTCGGTGAGACGAACGTTTTCTGGTTAATAGAAATAAAACAAACACTCTTCAATCTGGGTGTTGGGTAGACTTGTGTGAAACCCCTTCCAAATGAATGCACCAAAGCTATATAATTTCGTAAAGCTAATGTCTTTGGTTTGCGTGATCATTTAGTAGAAACTCCTCCACCGAATAACTCTTGAACTTTAAATGCGTTATAATTATAATAATTATATTATTTAGTTATGGTTGAGCTATTGGCTCTTTTTTACCATAATGGAATCGTTGGAGATGTGGGTAGTCCAACAAAAAGTACCTACATAACTTGAATTATTGGCTCATGTTCTCCATATATAAAGGGATGAATGAGAACCTAATGTTCGCATGTTTAACTGTGTGAATGTACGTTTAACCCTTGAATATGACGATGTCATATTCCGGGAGTGGCTGTCAATCATGTACGTTAAATACACTAGGTTATGCTGCCTATATTGTAAATGAGTATAATGATTAAGGTGTGCTTGAACACCCGCGGTTAGTTGTAAGTGTGTTGTTATTTGTGCCTCATTGCTGTCTCACTGTAGTTCATTAGTGAATAGCGGCGAAATATGTATTGTGGGTCAAGCCCCGCCCCCTGTATGGCTGATCACTAAATAATAAAGACCAGCACAGTGACGTTTGAAATGCACAGCAATGTGTCAAGGGATGGTAATAAATGGTAATAAAGAAACCCTTAAGTAGAGTTTGTAAGGGCTGCCGTTTGGGAGAGAAGCAGCTGCTCGCTGGCGCTGCCACAGCGGGAGTCTGCTGTAGTAGTGGCAGCCCCCCCCATGGCTGATCTTTCCAGAGAAGGTTAATCACTCCACCCAACAGAGCCTTTATGCTCCTATAAAATCAGAAGATGTCAATAGTGTAAATCATTTTGTGATTGGTAGTGATTAACTAATTTTGTCAAGATAATTTAACAAACATGCACAGTTGTTTCCCCATTGAGGCTTTTGAAATGAAGCTGCGGAAACCATACTGTGTTTTGCGTGTACTAGAGTTATTAAACCACTTGAAACATAACCACTAAAATCTAAGGGACTGTACTTTCTGTGGAAAAGAAACCAGTAAGGAATGAATGAAATTACACTTTGCCCTGATTGGTAGAAATTGTGCCAGATGACATCACCCAACATGAATTGGGTTTGGTTTTGTGGTAGAGTTGGATGTTTAATCACTCTTTAATTAGAGCCCTGGGTGCTTAATAGAAATAATCAATTAATCAGTCATGTCATTCACTTTTGCCACTGGCAAATATTATCTTATGTCCTTGTAGTCAACCCTTTAATGACAAATGACAATTAATCATGGTTTCTGCATAACCCAGAGCCCCTGGCAACTGCTCTGAAGTTAGTTAATCTTGTTTCTTCAACAATTTGTTCATAATTCAACACCATGTCAAACTGTAGTGTTTGTGTCATTTTATTGCAATTATAAACAAACAACTAACAAATATAGTTGCAGGCTGCTGTGGAAACTAATTGAGGACACAAAAGCTATGAGTTTGTCAACAAGATTCCTTTGGAGTGTATTGGTCCCCTTACACGTCAGAAATTGGTTAATTGTTGATTTGTCTGTTTCTGGCACATCATGTTTATTTCACTTCAAACGCATCCACAAAGGTGCTGATTGGCTCCATTATTATATAACCTGGATAAAACCTCATCTTCTTTGTGGGAAGTAAATTGAGGTGCAGTATGTCTCACCAGTGCACTATACTCTGAAAGTCAAAGTTGCAGATTCAAAAACGTCTAATTTGATGTTGTGTTGGAGGCTCCAGTTGGGCAGAATTTGGTCCAGGGCAATGAAATGTAAATATTTGACCACGAATGTCATCCCAAGTAGCTGACACTGAACAACAGAGCAGACAATGGATGAGGCTAGACGAGTGTTTATAGAAGGACGGCTTTGGGAGTGTCGGATTCCTAGGTAGAACGCGCACAAGCAGTTCCGATTGCATCTGCTTCAGGAAGAGCTTGCAGTGTTTTACGTTGGGCGAGTATACAATGACATCTATACAGTAACCTGAAATGGACATTACACTATTAGTTGGTGTTGATCTGAAATGTTTGGCGGGTATCTTTTTATACTCTTTTTATACACTTTTATACTATTTCATTTTTATATTTCATTTAATATTTACACAGCGTTGCCATATAAAAAAAGTCTAGGTCAAAACAGGCAGAAATGGTAAAGAAACGCCCCTTTTTAGAACATACAAATGGTACATCCGTAACACCACATGTGTCCTTTAATATTAAAACAATCAGCTGTCAGCTGTGTGTGGCTGGCTTCACCATGCACCAGACCTAGGGTTAGGCCGGTGCAGAGACGATGATTATTATTGTTATTGGTACTACAAGGATGAGCAGCCACTCGGCATGGCCTGAGCTGCAAAGTACCTGTTTTGTAGTCACGGCATTCTGTTCCTGGTTTTATGTAATAGCAGTGCTTCACAATTGCCCTTGAGAGCAAACTACATGCCTTTGATGCGGAGATCTGTGCAGGCACTACTGGACATGACTCACCCGGAAGAGCCCACACACACAAATAGTTTCAGCAGCAGCCTTCCTATGCTCAACCACGCTGCCTTCTCACCGTGGGCTTTTCTTCTTGTTTGTGTTTTCATCCAAGTTAAATGCTTGTTAGTATTTCTGCATTTCTGTAATCTGTGTGTGGAGTCCTCTCTGATCACTCAGAATGTAAACGTTGATGGATTAAAACAACGTATCAACATTGTGTTCTCGACAAAGCGGTTAGCTTCCCACTGGAATGTGGGCTGACTCTCATGGCTCTACTGCCCAAGGCTTGTGTGGAGCTGGTTGGCAGAGGACATCTCATCATCTTCCATGTGTTTGCTTAGATGGAGATGTGATAACAAGTCAATATGATTAGGTCAGGAATGAATCATGATCATCATTACTGGCAGGGAATAAAATAATCCATTGATTTATGCCATGGAGAGGTGCACTGCTGCCCCGAAGAGCCTCTGCTAATTAGCAACGGTGCTCACCCCCCCCCCCCC
>OMKN01023581.1:0-10330 GCA_900302345.1 Melanonus zugmayeri | reverse complement strand
GAGGGTCCGTGTCCAGGTCCATATAGGGCTCATCAATGTAGCTGGCAATGGCACACGAAGAAGTCCTGTCCGAGCCCAGCAGGACAGACACCGTCTCCTTCCAGTAGCTGAAGGGGATGCAGGAGCTCTGTGTGGGAGGGAAAACATGTGCACATACGTATACAAACGGATTAAGGCGAGGCAACTTAATGTGTGTAGCTTTGGTAGCACGTGTTATACGCAAGTCAAAGTGGTGGAGAATATGCATAAAAATATGTCCTAAAAAGAACTTGGCATACTGTACACTTTGATATAATGGCCAATAATGACTGTATAGTTTTACTTTCAATAATGTAGCATATGTCAATAATGGGGAGTCTATGTTTACATTCACTTTTTGCATTTGCATTTCTACTCATTGTGTATATATGTGATATATGTTCTGTATATGTAAAGTTTATCTTTGTTCATTCGCATTACTTCCCCGTACATTCTGAGGTGATGCCCCAATGTCCCATCTGTCATTAATTAAGTCATTAATTCTACTTAATTAGGTAGAATCTTAACAACTTCCTTGAAATTGTACCGAGCACCAGAAATGACAAAAAACAACAAAAAAAACGATAGTTGCAGGACGATACCACATCAAACTCCTAACTGACAACCACAACAAGAGACCTTAAAGTAACTGTAAAACACACAAGGGGGTTAATTTTTTTTCTCCACAACTTCCAAAAATGGATACAAACAATAATATATTAAAATAAATAATACAATTTCAAATATAAAAAATGCATAATCTTATACACACTTTACTCCTTCTACTGCCTTCATTTGCCACATCGCAATCGAATCGCGACGAGATCGCGAAAGATTCACAGCCCTACGCGGGAAGGCTCTCACTCACGTTCTCCAGACAGGTGCTGTCCTTGTCCTTGTTGAGGTAGTGGCGCTGCCAGAAGCGCAGCAGGTTGTGGAAGTTGTTAAGCAGGCAGCCGGGGTACTTCTCGGCGTACTCCTTCTCACGCAGGGCGTCCAGGTAGAAGGGCAGCTTGGACCGCCTCCTGGCCAGCATCAAGATCACCAGGCTGGTGTTGAGACAGCTCACGTTCTCCTAGGGAGGAGGTAGAGGTAGGGTGGACGGCGTGGACCACGGAAGGAGAAAATGTTGAGGATGGGAGTAGGAAAGGAAAGGAGGGGGGGGTGGAGCATAGCTTTTACCGAAATGTACTTTGAAACATGCACTGACTTTTTTCACTGCATCTATTACTTTTGTTCAAAATAATGAAATAGGACTCAGTCAAACCAGAGATATTCGATCAAAGGTTGCTGGTTTCAAACCGATGTGCATACGTTACATAATGGCAAAAGCCCTTTTCATTGGTCAAAGCCCATGGAAACAGGAATCACTACAAGAGCGTGAGGGAGAGAGTAAAGACCTGTGTGAGCGTCTGGACGTTGATAATGTTCACCAGTCTGAAGAGGAAGGTGAGCCTGTTCTCCACCCGGGCCATGTAGGACAGCAGGCAGCACTCTGACAGGACCTCCACCACTGGAGACACACACACACACACACACACACACACACACACACACACACACACAGGCACTTAAAGATACAGAAATGGGAGCACCTTAGGGCCAGGGCTGTGTGCACCACCACACCACCAATGTTTATAACTAAACCTAGCGCAACGTTGTATTCTGGTCTATGTTGAGCTTCCCGTTACCGCTCTACTTGTGGGGAAGTGTTTTGCCTTCGCCCCTCACAGAGCCCACAGCAGACATCAGTGGGCGGCTTTCTGAAAACAGATGGTCTGTATTTCCACCATGCTGGGAAGAACAGTCTGTTCACAGGTTTATGATTACACAATCTTTGTGTTTCCCATTTGGAGGATTAGGATGCATGTACTAAGTAGGGAACAAGGGGAAGCAGCGGATTGCGTAATTCATGTCTCACATCACGTAAAGACGCATCCATTCCACGGGGATGATTTACGTGGCTACAGCACACGGGACGGAAATGTGTTGTAAAAATGCCAGAAACAAATAAAAGCAACTTGTGAGAACATAAAGAAAATAAAACAATTCTTTAGACGCGTTATCTTTATACCCTCCAACGGTTTGAAACATTCCACAGTTTGACATATGATATAATAAGGTCATGCCAAACAAAATGGCCCCCCATTTGAATCCAAATGTACTGAAAAAGGCCGTATTCAACATCCTCCTGTCCAACCCTCATGACTAGCTGTTCAAACGCATCGCTCTACTCCTATGAGACCAGCACACGCATCTTCTATCACCTGCTTGTGGGTTACCTTTGACGTCTTCCGTCTGGTTCTCAAAGCGGTCCAGGGAGAGGACGATGCAGCGCACTAGCATGTTGGAGTCCACCAGGGAGCTGTTGATTTGGGTCAGGAAGGTCTGGAACTAGGGGACGAGAGAGAGAGAGCCGGGTAACGCTTAGTACCGGACAGGAACGACCAACCGGCGTTTAACGTGATATGACGACATGAGAGGGAGACACACCTTCTCCTCCGTGTTGACGTATTTGTTGAACCGGTTGAAGGCGTCGATGTTGAACTTCATGAGCTCACCGAGCAGGTCGAAGTAGCTCTGCAGAACATCTCTGGAGGTGCAGCCGCTGTCGATGATGCAGAACAGGATGTGCTGTGTGTGTGTGAGATAAAGAGAAGGGGGGGGGGGGAGAGAACACACGCTTAAGAAATGAGACAGAAGCGGTCCAAAGCTACGGCGGGTCCTGCGCTGTAGTGCAGAGACGTTTTTTAACAGTGCGAGGTTTGTTGTAACGGAGGGGATTGGGCCCGTGTGGTTTACCTCCAGCAGCCCTCTCTTCAGGAGGAACATCTGGTCTGCGTAAGACGTGGCTCCGCGCAGGAAGCTCTCCACAGCCCTCGCCTGCCAGAATCTACACACAACACACACCAGGAGTTTGATATAGAAGAAACCCACCACCAGGAGAGGGGGGTAGCATTCCCTAGAAAACACTGCATTTCCAACAATCTTCATTGTCTGGAGAAAATAACAGTTTTTGAGGTAATATTCTAAGTGCGGTACGACACACAAGCCATGTCATTAAACGTGACATAAGGTAGACTACTACTGCTACATTTAAAGTGCTTTTGGAGCAGAGTGAAGCTTGTTAAAATCAGGACCCCTTCCATTACAACTCCCAGAACATAATCTGCTTCAAACGTGGCGCCAATTACCGTAATTTTCGGAGTTTGAAAGTTGAAAAGTTTGTGTGTCTGAAACGCTATGTGATACAGTACAGTTTACACAGCACAGTACATGTTCTGTAGCTACTATTGCACTAAATGGTAACACTTGAATACCAGTGTTTCCCCTACCATTATGTTGGCCCCCCGTCAACAAAGGAACTTGTTTGTTGAAATGTTAATAAATGGGAGCTTCCTCAAACAGCCATCTCTTTCCCGACAACCCCCTCTGTGCACGAACCCTTACACATGGTAATTAAACATCCGCGCCTTATAGTCCAGTGCGGCTTATATATGTACACATCATTCAATTTAGCTGCTGCGGCTTATATTCCGAAAATTACGGTATTACAGATGAGGGAGTGGGAGAGAGATCGTCTCTATAAACATCTCGGATCCAGCAGTCCTACTATATTATAGCAGAACTTGTGCGGGGAGACGGCACAGAGCCTGGGCCGGAAGCCAAAAACTGAAAGGGGCAGAGATACTGTACATCTTGTTTCCTGTTTCGTTACGGAGATATTCTACGGAAGAGAAACTAATTTGCTTGAGTGGATGAAGCTTTCAGAAGGGGATTTTAATGTGTATGTATACAGTGGCCAGTCTACACAGTGTTTATTTGAAACCTTTACAGACACTTTTTTACAGTTTACTAGTGCTGGCCGAGTTTGTGTTCGCCAATTACGCGCTTACAGATCCAAGCCTCCAGCAGCACGAGTGGTCAAAACAAATACCCAGATCTGAGCAGATCTGAGTTAATCATCTTTCCCCTTATGACTGTTAACCAGGTGGACCATCAAGGTGCGTGTCACCAACAAGAGCCCAATCCGCACCTGGAGCAACTCCAGGGGCAACGGCAAGCTGTTCTCTATTGACGTCGTCGACGAGAGCGTGAGTCTATGAGGCCGTGTGTTGCACGTCCATGCTCATCCGTCTCATGCTGTTGTGATGGGGAACCGGAACCTCAGGGAAACGTTGTCTCTTTAACAACGACGATGTGTGCGATGTGTTGTCTGACAGGGGGAGATCAAGATGACCGCCTTCAACAATGAGGTGGACACGTTCTTCCCGCTCGTGGAGATAGACAAGGTGAGATGGTCAGACCTTTTCCCCGGTTGCCCACTGGGCCACTGTCGATTCTTTGGCGTGGTCTAGTTGCATGTGTTCGGTGACACACTTTATGGTCAGAGCATGATCCACATGGGAGACCTTCCAATAAAACATTTTTTAAAAAGCATTTAGCATTTAAATACAACCATGATTGAAGTGTGGGGTATAATTACCTCCGCCCAGGAGGTTATGTTTTCGCCTTGTCTGTGTGACTGTGCAGGATAGCTCCAAAAGCATGGATTTGCACCAAATTTGGTGGGTAGGTTGGCTATGGGCCAAGTAAAAAGTGATTAACTTTTCATGCCAATCAGCCAAGAAGGGGTGGGCGTGACATATCAAAAAACGGTGCATAACATCCCATAGATTCGCGTAACACCATCAAAAATCGGTTGTTGGGTGACCTCCCCCAGCCTGGCCTACTTCCTGTTTTCTCTAAAGGGGACTTTGTATGGTGTCATCGAACTCAGATCAGAGCAGCCAATTGGCTCCCTCCAAGCCATGCCCACTTCTATCAAACTGATTCCTTGGCGGAGGTCTGTGCTCTACTGAGCACATTTTCTAGTTACATATGAGTCACATCACACACTATAGTTAGAAAGTATTGCAATTTTATATTTTGTCAATTTTAGTAACAAAGAGCCAATGCCTAATGCCACATGTCCATCCATCGACCAGAAGAACACCGACTGGAGGTTCTCTATGAAAACACGGAGATTAGCCTCTGAGAATGAACACGTGGGCTTCTGAAGGGAAATCAGATCAGCACCGGGAGTCACCCTAACCACTAGACTATCCTGACTGCCCTTTATAGATACAAAAAAACCTCCAACCATCACCGGCTGTGGAAACTTGATGCTCAGGCAACATGGCCCCACCATGCCATAACAAAAGGATGGAGGTTAAGTTTGAGCCGTGTCTGAGTCTGTACAGGGTATTGACAGGGGTGTTGTCATCGCAATAGTTTCACACACTCATTAGTGGTTGTGGGTGTGTGTGTGTCTGGGAAATGGGACCAGTGTGAGAGGGAGAGCTGGAGGGGGAGAGATTACCTCTATCGGCGGGCTGGGTGAGGGGGTCACCCAGCTGGCTGGTCTGCTTGAGCCACAGAAGAGCGAGAGGACTAGAGGGAGGGGAGAGTAGATGTTAAAAAGATGAGCCGTAGGAGTGAGTAAATAAAGCAGTGTGCCTCGCACATTGGGGTTTAAATCTATGTCTCTTTTTGCTCGCTGCTTGCCAAACCAGCTCCATCTTCTGGTAATTTTCAGAGTCAATACCACTGACTTTGACAACACGACTATGAAAGACCACCATGATTTTTTCCCCTCAATTAACATGTGGGGGGATAGGTGTTTGGGGAGGCGGGGGGGGCACTCCCACTCCCACTCCTTCACTCTAGCGGTACACCTGGCAATTATTTTTCGCATTCACTTTGACGATTATTTTGCAAGTCGGACAGTGATTGGTTGACATCTCCTGCGGGCATATCACCCAGTCTGATTCCAGGCTAGCAGCGATAAGCACTCCCTAATTAGTGGAGCAGTGTGACATTATACTCGTGTAACAAGTTCTGCGCATAAAACAATCTGCATAGCCATAGTCGTGCTGCACAAACGGAATTAACCCGAATAAAAACACTCTCGGGGGTGGAATTTTTGTGGTTCTCTGTATACAGGTGTACTACATATCCAAGGCCACCATAAAGATGGCCAACAAGAAGTTCTCCACGCTGAGGAACGACTATGAAATGAGTCTCCACGCCAACACCACCATCGTGCCTTGTGGGGACAGTGAGGGCGTCCCTACATTGCACTGTGACTTCGTGCCCATCGCCGAGCTTGAGAACAGAGAGAAAGACGACATCATTGGTAAGGAGGGGAAACCCAGAATGAGAATGTGTGTGGATGTGTCCCCTAACCATTTTTCTACATCCACCTTATTGTTCACTCGCCCACTTTGCTATACAATTGTGGAGATGAGCAATAGCAGGAATAATGAATAACCTATAATTTGTATTAAAGGTGACGTTGACCATCTGGGCCAATCGCAACCTCAGCTT
The DNA here is from genome assembly GCA_900302345.1 of Melanonus zugmayeri. Taxonomy (NCBI): domain Eukaryota; kingdom Metazoa; phylum Chordata; class Actinopteri; order Gadiformes; family Melanonidae; genus Melanonus; species Melanonus zugmayeri. Next base: position 3,943 of record OMKN01023581.1, on the reverse strand, counting down.
TTAACCTTTTATGGGTGTATGTCCAATGATGTAGTCCAAAATGATCCAGCTGCTTCTCTAGCTTACTGCCTATTGGGACAGTGGATACAATGGAGATGGAGGAGAATATTCGTAGATTTAGCGAGGGAGAGAGCGGAATCGCTTTAGAACCACTGTTGGAATGCAGCCTTTAGCGATAATGGGAACAGGAAGTGAAGAGAAAATGTTTATGTTGACATTTTATGCATCCGATATTTTTCACATCACTCACGCTACGACAGCTTTGAGCACATTTTCTCCTTCAATCGGTTTGCTTTTTTTTTTTAAAGAAATTACGTGATTCTTTTAAAGATGAATTTAATATGCACACGTCTGTGTTCACAAATAAAAACTGCAACTAAAAACACAGAACTTTGTGTTAAATCAGGCATAACCTGACAAGTCTCACACATATCATCGCTCACAATTAGGCATCAGGCTTTATCTAATATTAGCTCATCACACAGTGATAGACTAAAATGCAGTGCCAGTGACAAATATGGGTTTGGAAAATGGCCATTAACATGCCTTTCAGATTTGGGTACAAGTCCCCGTAAAAACCACCAGATAAACCCGCCACCCCCATTAGTTCGGAGCACATGGATATTGACAGAATTTAATTAAGGACAGTGGACAGGCTTACACCGGCCAATCATTTACTGCGGCGACCCAGAATGGTGCATTAATATGGGAGGGTTCAGAGTGAAAGCTAATTCCGATTTTTAGTATCGTAGGGAGACAGCGGGGAGGGGGTGGAAGCGAAAGGGTTTTTATGAGCCCCCACCACTGTCCCCTTCCCCACATCCCATCAACGGCTCATTTCTGTGGCATGTAAATTGGAAAGGTCTTGGTTGAAACGGGTTACTTGGTGTGGATTGGCGGTCACTGTCGGTTGGCCTTATTAGGGAGATAATGAACGTGCGTGACACCGCGCCGGGCCAGCTAATATTCCTGAATGTGTGTGTGGGCTCGGGGGTGGGGGGGGGAATGAAGTTGTAATCGTTACTGTAATTGCTCTGTCCCATCTATAGCTTTAACTACTTTGTTACTTTCTTGACCAAGTCTTCTGTTCATAATTAATTGAGAGTATGAATGAGGTTTGCAATGTATTCATTAAAAGAAATTATGTTAAATAATCCAAACTTTTAATAGTCCAAGTTTTGTTACATGGAATTACAAAAGTAATTATATGTAAGTTATACATATATGTACACTCAAATGAATATGCATATAACATGCACAGAAAAAGCAACAATTATGTTGCATGTCCATATATGATGTCCATGAGGCTCAACAAATGATACTACAATACCACTGAAAGACATGAATCTCTAATACTCCTGCCTAATAGTTTGACATGCCAAGCGATGACATTGTATGATTACATTGACATAGGCCAGAATGCTAACGCTAGCTAACCCTTTGTCCATAAGCACCAGAGAGGAGAGAGATAAGGGAAGACTGAACAGGGGGAGCAGTATGTGTTTGAGATGTATTTGACAACATAACATATAGATGTCCATAGTGCTCTCTCTCTCTCTCTCTCTCTCTCTCTCCATCCCACTAGATTCTGTCTCTTGCCGCCGTTTTGTTAAATAGCGGATTATAACATGGTAATGAGAGCAGTCAGCCTGTTCCCGTGGTGATAATGGAGTTCAGAGGTGGATAACATCGTCTCAATCATAATGGAATTACGGGGGCAGGCAGGGGGAGCATAGCATAGTTAGGTTAGCTATGAGCAGAGAAACAGAAAAAAGTGTTTGGATACTAAATTAATCTCAATTTCTTTTTTTTTAATGATTGTTTTACTTTGTTTATCATTATGCATGAATGAGTTGCCCACCAAAACAGATCGGTATAGCTTTGCAATTCAATTAGTTTTGAATCACTATTTTTGTGTTACTATTGTTACTGTGTTTTTGTTCAGCCTGGGAAAGCTCTATTTTATGGTTTCTCAACGGGGGTGGGTGTTTGTGAGATGGAGGGGGCCGCTGAGGCAAACACATTTAAAAGGGGGGCGTTTGTTGTAGAATTATGGCTGTCATAAAATTCTGGTATTTATCACATTACATGCAGGGAATATTCTCAGTTTTGAGTCAAATGTGTAGCACAGGTCAGGATCAGATGAACATTAATCAAACATGTTTCTAGCTTGTTATTGTCAGCCCGCCCATAGCATTCATTCCATACCGGAGTCTTCGGGAGTTGGTCTAAACAATCTGATTTAAGCAAATTGAAAACAAAATGGAGAACAGGTAGGTTGGCTACGATCTTTTGTTGCAGAGAAAGCTCCCGCAAAAGCTAACCCTAACCCTAACCTGCAATGTTTCTCTGCAGCAAACTATCGACAGCTAGACTATCGACAGTGTCAAACAATAAAGTCAGTCAGGTTCTTCAGCTTCGCAGAGGGTTGTGTTGACTGCTAGGTGGTGTGTTGACCCCAACTGAAGTGTTTCAGCTCTTTGACAATGACATGAAAGATGAATGAGGGCCTTTTTTTGTCGTTCGGGGCCGTGGGATCAGCTACAGGCCCTGCCCTGTTCCAGATGATTCTGTCACTCGGGCTCCTTCCTACGACCTGACATCATTAAAGAGGTGTCAACCCACTGTCGCTTTGGATCCTTGCTGCTTACGCGCTGATGCTGATGCACCTCAAGTAATGCATGGAGTCAGGGAGCTATTTTTCACTGTTTCCTTTCCTCTTCTCTCCTCTCCCATCTCCTTTCCTCTGAACTCTCCTCTCCCGTCTCCTTCCCTCTTCTCTCCTCTCCCATCTCCTTTCCACTTCTCTCCCATCTCCTTTCCTCTGAACTCTCCTCTCTTTTCCTCTCCTCTCCTCTCCTCTCCCATCTCCCATCTCTGCATTCTCCTCTCCTCTATCATCTCACTTTTTCTCCACTCTCTTCTTGTCTCCTTTCCTCTCTTCCTCTCTCCTGCATCCCCTATCCACCCTAGGCAATTGTTTCTGTGTCTCCGCTTGGTCTTTTAATATGCTTACGCCTCACCTGGCTGTGAGGTGCGTGAGGTGTGGTTGGTGGTGGTAACAGCATCGCTGGTTCCGTGTGTGTTTTCGCAGATGTGATCGGTGTGTGTCAGAGTGCTGGCGAGGTGTCCTGTGTCACCACCAGGATGGGCAGAGAGGTCTCCAAGAGAGCCCTCACCCTGTTGGACACCAGCGGCAAAGTGGTGACAGTCACACTGTGGGGGGACGAGGTAATAACCATCATCTGTCCCCCTTCTGACATACACGCACACATACATGCACACACCCGCACATGCACGCACACGCATATGGGCACATACACACACATGGGCACACACACACACACGCACACACACACACACATGCATATGTGCACATGCACACATGGACACACATGCACACACACACACAGCGACAGATGCCTGTGCATGCATTTGCGATGGTCTGTCATAGTCGGATGTGCCCAGCCGTGCACTCATGTGCTTTAGACTCTGGATTTGGATTTCTGGGCTGTAAAATTGGAGAGAGTCCACTCAACCCTGTGACCTCCCGTAGTGTTTCAGGCCAAAGTAGATGCCAGGCAGGATGAGGAGTGAAGCTGGAAACGGTCATAAAGAGCACAGCTCCTCTCTGGCCTCATTCTGTATGCCTGGGATAATCTCTTTTCTCTCAGCCAAACATCTCAAAATAGCTTTCCTATTAGTTTTAGCCCGTCCAATAATGAACGTACACTGTGTAGCACAGCGTGCTTGACTGATTCACGTGGGAGACATATATATATTGCAATTGTACTAAATATTGATATATATGCACATATCCATATCTCAATGTATCCTCTTACATTCTAAATCCCATGTAAAACAATCCAAAAACAAGTGTGGTATGCTATTAATATTTAAACCCTCATACTGTAACAATTCCTAGGTCATATCTCCTCAGACA
>OMKN01023578.1:9350-21036 GCA_900302345.1 Melanonus zugmayeri | reverse complement strand
TCTCTCATGTTGACCTCTTTGTCTGTCTCTGTCTCACTCTCCTTCTCTCTCTGTCTCTCCATCCCTCTCTCTCTGTCTCACTCTCCCTCTCTCTCTCTGTCTCTCGCTCCCTCTCTCACTGTCTCTCGCTCCCTCCCTCTCTCTCTCTCTGCCTCTGTCTTGATCTCTCTTCATCACCCCCTCTACCTCTGTCTCTCACTGCCTCTCTGTCGGTCTGTCTTGTACTCTATCTCTCTCTCCATCTCTGTCTGGCTCTCTCTCTCCCTCTCTCTCTCTCCCTCTCTCTCTCTCTCTCTCTCTCTCACCCTCTCCCTCTCCCTCACCCTCCCTCTGTGTCTCGGCCCACACAGGCCTAGGTCGGCCCAGCGCGTGCTGATTTATCGCGGCTGTCTTTTCCGCGCGGCTCTTCCCGCCAAGAGAGAGAGATGGGTTCGCTGGGGAGATTTACGCGTGGATATGAGAGGAGGTTCTCTCTGGCACCACCTCATGCTTCTGCAGCAGACATCGCCTTCTCTGGCCGCCCACTATGTCACCTAGACCCTGTGATGCTCCCTGCTAAGAAAAGACCACGGCCAGCGCCAGCATCACTCGTGTTGATACACTCTCCACCCATGCTGGGCGTCTTTGAATGAATAATTCATTTCTCCATCTGCATCCTTCTCTCTATAGCTCATCAGCATAAATGAGGGTAAAAGTGCGTCATATATCATTAAAACTACAGAAAATACTGGAGTAAGTGTAGAATGTATGTTTTTATTCAATGCATTGTTATTAAATGTGTTTTTTACATATATCAGAACTTTTTCTCACGCTAAACATTGGTAAGAAAAAGTTTCGATATAACACTGTCATCCGAATGTAGTCCTACATTCAAACATCGCTGCATAAAACTCTCAAAATTGCATGCAATCTTGCATTTCCTCAGTGTTTGTGTGTGAAATGTGTAAATGTCTGATGACTGCCACTACTAATGCAGTGTTTAGCGTGTGTGAAAAGCTTGTGAAAGGCTTTAACATTAGACGTTCTCTACAACAAAACCCAGGGTTCCCCTCTCCATCGTCTCCCTTCATGAACGTGTTTGGCGGGGCCTTGATGTAATTGCTTACTGTGACCGTGTAGGAGATATGGAAAAGCAGCAGTTAGGCTCATTTGCGTTTGATTATTTTTCCACAGCCATTGAACATATTCAGGCTGATTCGCGGCTCTCCGGTACGATTCTAATTAATTTCATGTGCGCATCCTTTCCCATTAAGCCGTAAACATTCTTAGCAGATTGGGGGGTTTTGTTGGATTCATTTGGGCGACTGTGGTTGTGTAGATGTAAGTATGTGTTCTTGTTTAGTGCTGATGAACGGTCTGGTGCTATGGAAGGTCCTGGCTGTCTGCCACTGCTTTTAGGGCAGAATCTTTTGGCTCTGACTGGGTGCAACATAAGTGAAATGTTAATTGCTTGTGAATTGCAGTAATGCTTTTGGTTCCCGCTACCAGTCAGGTGAATGATGATGATGATGATAATAATAATAATCATCATAATGTTATATCTATATAACATATATATATGTTATATAATCATAATATTAATTATATAAATAATAATCTTAATTATATTAATTATATAAATAATAATCGTAATAATATTTATAAGATCAATCATATTAATATTCATATTAATACATTTTCATGCAAATGACTCTAAACTGTCCATACCTTACAGCTATACTTGGTTAACCTTTGCTCTCTATTCATTGTGTCTGTCTCTCTGCCTGCCTGTCTCTCTGTCTTCCTGTCTGTCTCTATCTTCAGGCATGTCTCTTTGTCTGCCTGTCTGTCTCTCTGCCTGCCTGTCTCTCTGTCTTCCTATCTGTCTCTCTCTTCAAGCATGTCTCTCTGTCAGCCTGTCTGTCTCTCTGTCTTCCTGTCTGTCTCTATCTTCAGGCCTCTCTCTCTGTCAGCCTGTCTGTCTCTCTGCCTGCCTGTCTCTCTCTCTCTCTCTATCTTCAGGCCTGTCTCTTTGTCTACCTGTCTGTTTCTCTGTCTGCCTATCTGTCTCTCTCTCTCTCTCTCTCTCTCTCTCTCTCTCTCTGCCTGCCTGTCTGCCTGCCTGCCTATTGACAATAAAGGTCACGGTGGACCCAATCTCTGAAGGATCAAACATGGGGACATCCATGCATATGGAGACATTTAGGGACCGTGGCTAAATAATGGTTTCTGTGCGCCTGATGGCCGGGGGGTCGTCCTGGCAATAACCCATTGTGTTCCATCGCTCCACACCGACCTCTATCTCAGCTCCTCGCCGTTGCTGTCATCCTTTCAGCGTTTAATCAACACGGACTCAGACTCACTATCTGGTGACTGCTCAGCAAGGCATTATACACCTTCTTCTCTATTAATTACATTTGGACGCTTGTTAGACTAACAACTGACACTTGGCGGGTTTTTTTCTCCCCCCGGCTGCCAGCGGCATTCAGTATTCATGGAGGACGGCGGCGCAGCAGCACTCTCTCATCCAGGCTCTCATCACGCTACGCGTTTGTCGTTCCTCGGTTTCACTTTATCAGCTCAAAGTACAAATTGGAGCTTAGCTGCTTGATAGTAAATTGAAAGTCATTGGAGCATTTACATGACATTTAGCAATGGTTGCATAATTCAGGCATAATAAAACATGTGTCAAACTGAAAAGGTTTTGCACTATGCGCTGTGCGTCGCTTATACACGTGTTTGGCAAGAGCAATGCGCTTGGCAAGGAAATATGCGTGTGTATTTGTGTGTGCGTGTGTGTGTATTTGTGTGTGTATTCGTGTGTGTGTGTGCCTGCATGCATGCTCACGAGGTTGAGTCGTCAACCTCAACTTCATCCTCAACTCCCCCCTGACATAATTGCAGAGGTCTCCTTGAGCAGGGCACTTAGCCCTTCGAAAGCTCTGTGTGTGTGTGTGTGTGTGTGTGGGTGTGTGTGTGTGTGCGCATACATGTGTGTGCGTGCGTGTGTGCCAGCGAACACTACCGGTACTTTTCCCTATGCTCATTTTTCAGTCATCATATAATAACGACACATTGTACGTTCAGCTTAATTTACCTTTATTTGTATTTCTTTGTCGGTACATGAATCAGGGCATTAAATGTTACAATGAAATACAGACACTGTTCGCGATAACAGGTTACTAGAGCTTCCTGTAACGGCCCCCGCCAAGACGCCCGCGCCCTCTCTAGTCGCCGCTCGTGGGAGTTTACAACGTTGTCGATGGAAGTGCTTCAAACCAGGAAATGAAATGAGCCCATGCATCGAGATTCGTATCGAATTGTGCTTGAAGGGAGAGACGCACATCCCCGGTGTGCATGTGTGTGTGTACATGTGTGTGTGTGTACATGGTGACTAGAGAAGTATTATATATTGATGAAAAAGTATTTATTTTAGGACACTTTTCTAATTAACATGCTCTTAATTAGAGCATGATCATGGGAAGACACGGCAGCGTTTTACCAAGCGTGTTCAGAGAGACGATGGGTGGACATGATTCTTATAGGGAAACGTTCACATTGTGGGCAGAACCAACAAAGGAAATAAAAGGTGAGGAGAGAGACCATCGTGGAGAGATGAGGATTGGCCGTGGCTGAAGCCAGCCATGACGGGAGAGGCGAAGTTAATTTGCAAAACACTATGGGGAGGTGGACATGTCTGCAAGGATGCAAGACTATTAAATGAATCTACACCATAAAGGAGTCAGGAGATTGGCAAGACCTCAGGATCAGACTTCATCCTACAGTGGCGATGTGAACGCTAACTAACTTAACACCTTCATTCAGAGAGAGGAAGGGAGCTCTCTTTAAAGGTGCAGAGACACTTTATACAAAGGCTTGTTTAATCAACTATATGGTATAGAAGCGTGTATGTTTTATGTGGTGTGCAGTTCATATTTTCCACCACATACTGTATATATTAAGCTATATACTAACCATTCTATTTGCTGGTCCTTCTATTTGCTAGATGCAGGTGCTGTCAAGCAGCCTGATTGCATGAGTACACCCTACATACACTATGATGAGCTTTTTTTTTTTAGGTCACAAACCTCAACTATGATGAATATTTCCCTTTTAAGTTGCCAGGCGAGCAGACTCTCTAAGGAGTGTCTGTTTGCACTATACGTTGTGTATACATCTATTAATTTCACCGCGACGCAGCACATGGAAAAAGAGGGGCATTACGGTACTTATAGTCGAGTATCCACTTTATTTATATTCCAGGGTGCTTCTGAAGGCCCGGCAGTCTGAGAAGAAGATAAATTGGCTGGATAGCGAGGTGGAGCTGGTAAAAATGTATTTAGTGCTCTGAAAGGCCCCGCTGCATCGATAGTCTCGAGCGGCCCATCTTCAGACATCACTATTACTGCAACTAGCCAGCAGGACAAACCCTGAATTCGTAAAGCGGGGCCCGGCATCTTGCATCACATTTCTGAAGAGCGGCAGATGCCGGCTGGCGTTCAGAGGGTAGTAGTAGCGGCTCGCTGGGTTTGTTACCCTGTTTTGGTGGAACGGGGAACACTCAGAACATTGAGACACCACCGTGTTCATGTGGTTGTATTTGAATGAAAATTACACTTACTGTGCGGTTGTTAGGGATGTATTTTAGCATAGCAAGCAGTTGTAATGGCAATTACAGTTTTGGGGGGGGGTTGCAATTAAAAGCAAATTGGGATTAAGGTAAATAAACCTGAACGTAATCAATGGTTCCTAGACCTGGCGGACCTCAACACAGTCTTTTTTCTGCAATACAACATTTCAGCTTAGTTTGAAAGTAGTAGATTCGCCTGGTGTTTCACTATCCTGTTGGGAAGTCATACCTATAGAATATAAAATAATCAAAAATCCGATAATCAAAAACGGCCATAGCTTTATTTCTCGCTTGCTATCTCGCTCACGAACCCACTCACTGACTTACAGATGTTATATCAGTGTGTTTTATCAGTGCTATCAAGGCACAATACACTGGGTTAAAAGGGGTGCATATTTTGTGTGTGTGTGTGTGTGTGTGTGTCTGTCTGTATTCATCAAGTGCCCATCGGTCAGCGGATATGTAAATGAATGGAAAGAGTGTTTTGGATACGGAATATTGAGTTGAGTCCTTGTTCTTCAATCTTAAAGCATAAAAGCAAGAAGGAGTGGGTGATCTCATTGGGTTGGTAGAACCACTCCACCCGGGGTATGTGTAACCTAGTGGGGTACGTGAGCAGGTTCTAGGGGGTACTTGTAAGGACTTAGATTGCTTTGTTATACCTATGAAACAAAAGATAAAATATTGATATTTGTTGAACTCATTGATCCTGATTGTTGCGGTCAAAAAAGAGAACGGAGAATCAGCTTATTCCATTTTAAACGTGAATGTACATCAAGTCAAAAACAACTCACATTGACCAAAGTACTGTACAACTCAGAGCAGGCAAGCAGACTAAAAACAAGAAACACCCACATACGCATTGATTATAATATTAATGATGCTAAACGACAATAGTGTAATAGTAGTTCAAAGGAAAACTTTGTGATTTGCTCGATGGAGCCGTACTGACGGCTGTGGGGGTGGACAAGACAAAAAAAGTTGAGAAACACTGATTTATTCTATGAAAAATCAATGAGATGCGGGCATATCCGGTAAGTGAAATACAGTTGATTCATTTCACTTATAACAGCGGTTTGGGGGGGTTGTACCATTTTGAATGTTGAGACGGACCTGACGAGGGGAGTCTTTGTGTGAATTCGGTGTCGAAACATGTTTAAGGTTTTCAGTAGGTGGTTCACAGTTGACGGTTACCAGTAAAAGTTAGTTGAAAGTAGCGGCGCTTCCCTGAACACGACGAGCCAACTTGCTTATGTGGGATGATACAGTCTTATACTTTTCTGTAGATAAAAAGCATCACTGTTGGGATGCGTGGGATGATGTCTTATAGGCCTACCCCCTTATAAAACACTGTATACATCCTTTGAGTCTCTAGATATCACATGGAGGACAAGGCATTAGCATATTTCAAGCAGCTGCTTCATCTGTGTGTGTGTGTGCGTGTGTATGTCTGTGTGTGTGTATGTCTTTGCCTGAATTTGTGTGGGTGGGTGCTTTGCTGTGTGTGTGTGTGTGTGTGCATGTGTGTGCATGTGTGTGCATGTTTACATGTATGCGTGTACGCGTGTGCATGAGCGCGTGCGTGCGTGCGTGTGTGTGTTTTGCATTCTCTGCAGCTGGTTGGCCACGGCGCGCTCCTCTACGCCGAGACCATCGGACACAGCCCTTCAGCATTAATTACTGTGGCCATTAATCAGACCTGCCCAGTTAGCTAGCTGTTAGCTGTGTAATCCTTCTCTAATGCAGTTTTCTGGAGAAGGCCAACAGTGTTAATTAGATTTGATTGAATATTGGTATGACGCGCCGCACCGAACATCTTAAGGTAATAAATAGGGGTTCGGATCAATCGCTCCTCGGTGCCGTCCAATTCCAGATACCGGGCGTTTAATTATGCATTTGTTTTTCGTTTTTCGTTAATTATGATTCATGTTGTATTGATATGTTTTTGTTGTGTTTTTTCATGACATGTCTTACTAGGATACTAGTGATTGAACTAGTTGCATTACATTAAAACAGAGTAAGTAAATCATGAGTATTTGAGATCCTACAATGCCCTCCATTTTGTTTTGTCCAGACCTATACAGGGGCCGACATTTGTTCCATGCTTCCCACAGATATTTAGTTTTGAAGCTGTCTCCAAGCATTGTGGATACACACACACACACACACACACATCCAGTCAAGCATCAACACACACACTTTTTGGTTAAGCGCTTTTGTCATTGTGAATTTAATATTTTGTTGTTTTCTGTAAAACTCTAGAGGATCGCCCCGGCAATTATTGTGTTCGCATTCAACCTCCCTCCTCCCACGCCTTCTCCCACGCCTCCTCTCACGCCTCCTCTCACGCCTCCTCTCACGCCTATCGCCTGTTGTCATCTGTCCATCAACCATGTCTGCTTTGATCCACTCTACCCCCCCTAGGATCATCATAGTTGTATAGGCCTACATGTGCAATTGCATTTGTCAACATTTAATAATTTTGTTTTGAGGGCAATTGTTATAAATAGGCTCTACTTCAATTATCTTGGATTTATTAACTATGTCAACTTAACCATTGTACATAATATTATTTTATCCATTATTATATAGGAGAAAATATTATATATAAGATATGTGTAGTATTGTAAGTATTATAATCTCACGGTGCAACAACACAAATAGCGGTACTGTTAGATCTAACATGGTGCAGTATGTGAAACACACCACCAGCAAAGTTGTGACACGAGGTCCATTTTCAAGGCTGTGAGAAATGAAAAGTTAGATGCACGCTGCTCACGGGAGTTGGCTGAACTCAGAGCTTGAAATGGGCTATTCCTTTAAAGGATATTTCACACTACGGGTACCAATAAAGAGTAAGGATTCTACTCTTTCTGGCGGTTTGTGATTTGTGTTGAGTGTGTTGACTTACTTACTTAATCCACCCCCAGCTGCACTTCTCTAAGTATTAGTTTCATAAATAATGTTCGATACTGTTCCTCACTATGGTGTTGAATTGTGTTACTGTGTGTAGCCGTGAACCATTTTATATTACATATTATATAGTGTGCAACATTTGTCCCACATGGTCTTGGTCAGGATGTGAATAAAACATTTGAAGTTTTGACCTATGATATAGTTAATCATATTTTAATTAATTATCATCGCCACACTAAATTCAGTGTAGTTATTAATCGTTTTTATATTGTCACAGAACCATAGGGTTTTACAAACACATGCACATTAACTGGAAATCAGCACGTGTATAGGCAAATATATTTACAAGAATACGATTCAATTCAATTAGTAAAATATGTTTGTTTTCTTAGGAAGGGATTCAACTAAATCAAATTAAAAATAAGCAGGACCTGAGCCCATCGTCAGATACGCAGAAACAATTAGTGCTTTCTTGCTGGGTCTGTAGCGTGATTAAGAGGCTTAAACTGATCCGAACATAACTTTGATTATTTCACTACTCGAATGGGGCACCACTTCTGTTAGGAAGACATATATATACGTATATATATATATATATATATATAAAACGAATATTACATTATACTATAAAGATTAATTAACCTAGCCAATTTAATCTATCTGAAGTCGTTCTTGTCCAAAGTCAGTGATTCTACGATCCATCAGCCATGAGCACTACTTGCACCACCTTAGATTATAATAAAATCTAAACTTTCTAACTTAATAAACTTTGTCGTTCTCTAAAAGTTACTTAAACTGTAGACTAATAATCTCACTTAAACTCAGTTTTAAGTGAACGTAGATTTGTGCGCGGTCTACACTGCGGAGGTACTTCTGATGCTACGCGGTACAGTAAGTAGGAGTTCAAAGAGCGCAGAACTCAAAAGAGCAATGACTCCAAGATCATTTTCTCAAAGAGAGCTTAATTAATTGAACTCTGACTTTAAATGTAACTAATTAAAATGTAGAGTAGAGAGAGAGAGAGAGAGAGAGAGAGCGATAAGGACAAACAGGGAGTGTGGCGCTTCCACACATGTTCTGTATGATGGTCACGGGACTGTTTTATGACCACCGCTATAGCTGGGAGGGGTCGGCCAGAGGTAGAGAGACAAAGGGGGATGTACAGAACGAAATAGAGGCACTATAGTTTCTCAAATAGGATTCCAAGAAACACTTCATGCGTGTTCGGCACATGTCCTTTTTCTTCATGTTTTTCACAGTCCAAGTTGTTGTTGATCATCCTCGTGAGGATGACTTTGTATTTGTATGTATAATTGTGTCTGGGAGAGTGTGCATCTCAGGAATGCATGGAAGAGGGGCCTGGAATATTACCCTGTCCCAAATGGTGTCTGGTTAGAGTCCTCAGGTTTTAGAAATGTCTTGGGTGTGTCTTATCAGGGTCCATTCGGTCAGTGTAGTGAACAAAGTTCATCTTAGGGACTGCAGGATGTGGGTGAGGGTATGCTGTGTTTGGTGGGATAAATCAGGTCCAAAATGTGTAAGTTTAACCAATTTAAACCTAACTTTAAACTCCTCATCTCAACTCCTCAATCCTCATCCTTACCCTAACCCAGTCCTGTTTTTATATCCCTTTATTGGTAGAAAAGTGAATACAGGATCAATGGATAATAAAGAAATTATTCATAATGTAGAATTGTGTATTAATACCATTTTGACTTGTGTGCAAGTACAATAAAGTAAGTAAAGTACATTATTTTAAATATGTTAAACTATTTGGTGTACAATACTGATACCATAGAATAGAAAGACACAGAAAAGCGAACCGAAACAACACGATTGTACCAGATAAAGGAAATCAGTCAACAAAGTTAAAAAAAAACCCATCCAAAGGAAAATGTGCTCTAAGTGTTCCATCCCACGAGGGAGTTCACAGTCTGCATGTGCTTGTGTGCACTTGTGTTTGTTTGCCAAACAATAGAAATACATTGGTCACACTCTGCTTGCCAAGCCGGCGAGCAGCGCTGCCATATTAAAAGAGCACTAAAGGTTAGCACCCGGGAGGATGGTGGTGAAAAGAAGCGACAGAGGGGCTGAAGAGCAGCCTGAAAGAAAGGAGAAGGAGTTCTGGGAGGCGATGGAGGGAATTAGCAAGAGGGGAGCACACCATTTACTGCCTTTGACATTTCTGATTGTTGATTGCCGGTGAGGAAAGAATAAAAATGAAAATGAAAGGATAAATGAGCCCTCTACGATGACAGGTGGTCAGTATTGAGTGTGGATGTGGATCGGAGTATAGTTTTATGGTTTACTTGAACTACTGCATACTGCAGCTTTTAATCTCTATGTTCATACACCCTGACCTTCAGCGATGCTTAGAGATGATTCCTCTACATTAAACTGTGTACTTAAGGCGTTTGACTTGAGTAACCATGAGACCATCTGGTTGAAACATCCCACCCATTTGGACCCTTGCTCTGCATTGAGCTATCTTGGATACCATTTCATACACATACTCACCTTTGTACGCTGTGCAATGAATTCAAACAGAGTCTATTTGCTTTACTTAAACTTGACCTTTAAAAAAACATTAAATGTGTTACTAGCAACAGCTTTTTTGCTGTTTAAAATACAGATCAATACTGTTGACTTTAGCCATGGGTGTTGATTCCTTTTTTTATTAGACCAATAGTACACATGAAATAAGATGGGCGAAGGGCATCTTTTAAAACTCATGCTTTAAATGGATCATTATACAAGCGATCAATAAGTGAGCTCTCTGTGATACTGTGATATTTTGCTTTGGTTAGCTCACATTACACCCTGCATATTAAACAGCAAAGTGGCACCTCTGGGTCTATATTCCTCCCCACCTCATTTCAGCAACCCAGACCATAAATACAGGTACATAAATGAGGCTACTGTAAACAATACAGTAACCCGGTGAATAAATGAGTCGCTTACGGTCGGTGTAAAAGCAGAAGGCGGGCCGTGGCACAAGGCGTGGGTAACGCCGCAGCATGTGTGTCCGTTCTAATGCAGAGAAACCAGCCAGTCTGGGCTTTCTGCTGTGTGTTTTATCTACAGCGTGAGATGCAGACCAACAAACTGTGGTTCCTGTCTTCCCTTTTGAGTCTTGTGTGGTAGGAAGGTGTAGGTATTTATTTTTGAGGATGTGGACATGGAAATGACACACAAAGGTTAGATCGTTATAGTTGTATTTGTATCTTTCAGAACACAAAGGGTAGACCTTTACAGTATTACTTTTTATCTTTCAGAACGGAAAATAGTTAATGGCTGCCAGGAAGCTTATCATATTCATAGCATGATGTTGCTTTGGTAAACCTTGCCCTGATGAAAGCAAAGTGTAAAAGTGGTGTTGGTGTCATTAAAGCAACACTTATATTCCATCTGTCTATTTATCGGTCAGAGATACATCGTTATCACACTGAGGACTAGAAAGGGCTAGTATTGCAGCGTTGCTGTAGTTATAAATGTAATAAACAAATCTCTGCAGTCATTTGGTTAAGAACCATACAACTATACATATCAGTGAATACACATATGTAGGCTACAGTGGTAAGTGAATTAGGACTGTCCTCTCCTTATTCCACTGTCATTATGTCACTGATAGGTATACTAACCTCAATATCTTCTAGGGGAATAGCTGTTAGGGTTTCAATTTCAGCTGCAACTCTTGGGAGGTGTTGGTATTATTATTATTATATTATCGCAATTGATAAGTGTCCATATCCATATGAATCAATATAATTATTCTGTTTTCATTTTGTTGTCATTAAATGTTGTCATATATCATATTTCATTAAAATCATTCTACATTTTTATGAAGTCAAAATTTCCATTATATGGAATGGTGCCCCGAAGCTATGATGCAAAGCTAATGGATGGCTTTTAATTCTATGCCTTTAAACCATATCCATCTATCTCCTCTCACCCTAACCCTAACCTATAGCAGAACTAAATAATACAATTAAATATTACAAGTGAACTCAAATCAGTGCCTATATATACAGTATATATACCGTATATATATATATATATATATATATATATATATATATATATATATATATATATATACAGTAATGTACTGGATATTCACGCTTTGAATTAGTGATGTGACGGTGAACTAAAGACGTGAGT
>OMKN01023575.1:11407-23326 GCA_900302345.1 Melanonus zugmayeri | reverse complement strand
CCCGCCCCGCCCCGCCATACATACATACCGATCTGTACTTGTGGAAGCTTTCGTCGTACTCGTGGGCGCCGATGGTGATTTCTGGCAGGAACTTGGGTATGATGGTCAGGCTGGCCACCCTCTCTTTGTCTTCCACGCTGGAAGGCGAAGACAACTCTCGATCAGGAACAATTGAGCAGCACTGGAGTAAATCCTGTTTCTGTATTTATCAATGATTTATCTCCAGTCTTTTGATAACTTGATGCCCTTGCATATGCAATGGGTTTCTCTATTCAGAAAGTAATATGGTGTCATTTATTTGTTCTTTTTTTCATTAAAATGGGCTCCACCACTGTTTTCTTGTGTGGTGCCAGTCGGTCAGAAACCTGAACAAATTGTTACTATAAATACTTTATAGTAACAACAGTCACTTCATTTTTTTTGTAAGTCATCTCATTGAGAGGCCAAACATTGACACAGAGGGCAGAGTGGAAGTATTCCCAAGTGCTAACTAAGCACAAAACTTTTCGGCTGCACACACACTGCGGTGTGTGTGGAGGTGATTTGAAGTCTTACAGCATTCTCATGTGGTGGTAGGTAACGTCATCCTGTTCCAACCATGGTCCTTTCTCAAACTTCAAATACTCAATGTCTTCTGCCACCTGCCCGGAAAGGTAACGAAAAGAAATAAGCAAGGATGCATGCATGTGTTAAGTATGAAGAAAACGGTCACTGCAGTCTGGTCTGCAGACAACATGGATGTAACTGGGCAGTCTGGTCTACATTTCAATGAAATACTGTAATACTGTGGTTATCATTCTTTTTTTTGTACATTTAAAAATAGTTTTTACAAATAATTTGGTGACAAAATTCTTCTGGTCCTATGAGGACATGGAGATAAATAGTTATTGACTCCGCCACTCATTTGGCTTCGCCCTCTTACCCTTTCAACATCTTGGGCTTTGACTGCATCGTAGGCGAGCACTTCTGAGGTTTTGCTGCAAGAACACACAAGCCATAGATAAACATTTCAGCACGGAGTTCAAACAGGTTCATCGTGAATATAAATTTGGAATTATATGACAAAAACTACACTGCCTATTTTTGTCCTGCAGTCAAAGAAAAAAGGCCACACTTTAAATGCCTCATTGGTTACGAGTGGAACTGTACTCTTGTAAAAACTGAATTGGCGAGTTATTCCGACGCTCTTCAACAAAAACACCACTTCGCTTCTGTGACACTTGGCGCCCTAGAACTGCAAGCCACGCAGGCGTGAATCTCCTCCTGGCTCCACGGCCCTGCACGTTCTCCTGCATTTGCATAATTGGCGCACATTCTCTGCAGTGCATTAGCGAGCGCCTGGGACAATGGCCGTGGCATCAAAACGTCATTTTGCATAGACGCTCATCACTCCTGGGGGTTTCATCCCAATAAAACCCGACGAGGGATGAGAATGCGTGCGTGGAAGCGGGCATATTTCCGGAGGTTGAAAAATGGTATCAAAAGTACTGACTCGCTGGACGGTATTTGTTTCCAGTTGGGAGCGCCGAGCGGGCTACGAAGGACGGCGCACGTGAGCTACAATGTAGGGATTTTAATTCGCCGGAGAAGCAGCTCGCCTCACCGGATCGCCGGCCTGGCAGCGGCGGGAGGGCTCAACGCTACAAAAGCGAGCGGGGCTTTAACGCCAAGTGGCAATTCTTTGTGTGCCCAAGTTTTAAGTATCCTCTGAAGGACTGTGTGGACTGTGTTGAAATTGAATTAGGACACATTGAAGAGCACTACGCTTTTAGGAGTCAATTTAAAAAAAACACACACAAAAAAACTGCCAAATCGTTTTTTTTTTTAAAAGAAACCTCTCTGCATTTACTTTCAGCTTTTTTTATTTGTATATAAAAAAAGAAGGTATAGTCGAGTACAAAGTGCATTTAAATTAACAAGTAAGGCGTATATTAGGTTAAAACAAAAAAGTAATAATCTGATGGCTTGTAGCTTAATACATTAAGGACAAAAACATGGACACGTTATACTACATCCACTTACCCGATTTCCGGCAGGAAGTTCTTCTTGTAAGAATCTTCAATTGCCTTCAGATACGCCAGGGGCACGTTTTGCAGATGAGACTGAAGAAACAAAAATGAGGCAAAGCATAAGATAGTAATAACCTCACCTATCAAAATATATTTAAAATAACAATCTACATTTATTCCATATTTTCCAGGTGTTTGCCCTAAAACTAAACTGGCATTTCACATTTTTTGGGACAAAAGGTTGTCATGTTCCACATTTAAAAACACATTCGGCAAGAAGTGAAAAAAACGGAATTAAGAATATGCTTTTTCAGCAGTATCAAGTAAAAACTGAAGATTAGGTGGATAGTAGTAGGATAGGATAATTTTTCAGCTGTTTGTTTCACAGGCAGCCAATTCATTAACTGAGCATATAGGTGATGTAGCAGCTTTGATAAAAATGCCTTATTGGCTCTCTGAGATCCACTACTGACAAATTAGCCAATTCAAATCACATTAAAACATCATTTGGAAGGTGAACAACAACCGTCTGAGGCTAAATTGCTATTCAACAGGCTTGCCAAGACAATGGATGAGTACACAACTTTCACCAAGTCCACAAATTCAGAAAAGCAGAGTACTGTTTATTTATATGGTTAGATTTTTTTAAATTAACTATTGTATAATTAAAGATAGAATATAATATTCTTAAGGCCAGAATGGTGTCTTTAAATTGTAGCAATATTTTAAAAGTATAACCTTTAATTGTGGAAGGGTTTTAAAGGCAGATTAAAAGTGCATTAGTACGATAGTGGTCAAAGCACTAATGTTAAAAGCCTCTGCAACGATTAAAGGCTCACATTTTCTGGCTGCATATCGCAGCCAGTTCTTAAAATGTTTCTGCAACTTATTTTTGTGACATGCTATGAAGAATTAGGTGAAAAAAGAGCCAATTTAAACTTCAGTCCCTACAATTCCAGACCCCCAGGGACATGCAGAGCACTAATCATACAAAAAGGGAAAGGATTGATTTGATTCCAATGTTAGTGGGAGAGGACTTTTTATCTGGTGTGGAGAGAATTCAATTAACTTTGAATGAAGGTTGTATCGATTCCAGTTACAAAAGGGATTGTCATATATGTAAATCATGCATTTGTATACATCCAGACATTTTTAACTGTGCTTTTTACGGATTAACTTGTAAACGCTTCATCAAGTGTGTCATGCCATCTGCCTCACATAATGCTGACCCACCAGGGACCAGTCTGATGCCATTTCATGTTCTTTAATTTGTTGACTAAATGCACCCTGTCCAATAGCTTCACCTTGTGTTCTATTGTCTATATTGCAAATAGGTTTTAAATTCCAATACTCTGTAAATGTGATGCTGCATTATAGTTATAATAAATAGAGACTAGGGTTAGCCCGAATACCCATTTTCAAGATTCAGATAATTGCTGTATTTTCCAATGGCATATCCAAATAATGTTCACAAAAGATGAAACATTTTAATAATTTGGTGTATTTATAAATTGTTATAAATAGTGCAGAACGGGTCAATCAAGTGGAAGCAGAAAGCCAACAAAATGTCAGCTTGTAAAACCAGCAATGTTTGGGATTATTTCGATTTGCAGTACAATTAACTACAGCAAGTTGTGTGTAGGCAACAATAAATTGGCATACAACAATTCAACCGGCACAATGAGGAAGCCCATTCACTATGCATATGGACATTAAACTTGACAGAGACAGCAGTAAAGTTTGTTTCATATTGGATATTCTGTGAATATTCATTTTTCCATTTTCAATAGCTTGAAATGAATTAATCATGTATGAGAACATTGGTTAATAATTTTTAAATCTGGGGAGGATGAAGAACAAATGACATCCTTTGAATATCCAGTATGAAACCAATCATCACCACTTTACTGCTGTGATGGAGAGGTGAGTTTAAAATAGGATTTCATTATTTAAATATTAGATTAAGCATTTCAAAAGGCTCTTATAATAATACACAATACTTTTGTGTCGATTTCTTGGGCATCTTGCGTGTGGCTCCTATCAGTATTTCCTACCCTCACGTGTGATGGCAAGAACGTATGCGACACCGGATGGATTCCAATCCCTTTGTAAAGTCCGAACAGTGACTTACTGGAGGGTTATTCAGATACCCAGATAATCGGGGCCTGCCCCAATAGATACTGTGTTGTACAAGTCTAAATATTAACCTGACTCAGATAAGGGGATGTCACAATTTGAAATAAAGTCATGGATGGATTCGTGGCAGGCCGCAGCGCATTCCGTACCTTGCCGCTCTGCTTCAGCTTCTTCTGTACTTCCTCGGCTGCCTGATCCACATAGATCACAAGGTGGGGCGGCAGGAACTCACAGATGCTAATGTGTTTGATCTCGTTGTAGTGGTCCACACCTGGAATCAAGATTGATATGGTGTGAAGACTGTATATAGGGCTTGAGCCAAAAAAAAAGAAAAGAAAACCAACATAATTTGTCAGCAACAGCAAGTTAGCTCCACATGGTTGGGCTGCAGAGCATACATTTATAATTCAAATGGATATTTTATGCAAAAAAGGTTATTTTTGCTTAGCATGGACATTTTCTGCCACAACGAAAGAAAGAGTAGTCATCATAGCACCAAAACATCTAGAAAATGTTTGTAGATGTAAAACATTTGCTAAATGAATTAATAATGAATTGGAGTAATGCTACAAAAGAAATGCTACAAAACCAGGAGCTAACTTTTGCAATACATGGGGTGAAGAGTGAGATGAATAAACACAAAGCGGTTTTCTTGTAATGCATTACTCACATTCTTTTCTGATGTAGCCCTGTTTGAACATAGCATCCAAAAACACCATGTCACTGAAAGGGGAGCGCTCCAGAATCACACCTTGACCTTGAACACACATCACGTTCAAAATGTTATTATACATTATTATTAGTATTATCATCATCATTATTATTATTATGACCATCTCTTCCTAAAGCACCTATGCCGTTTCAGAGTGTTGAATTTAAAACGTACATCTTGTTGTGATGCTCCTATTATGCACTCGATTAAAAAAAATCATTTCTGTAGTAATTTCAATTGTATGCTTGTTCCAAGCCTCACTTGTAAGTAGCTTTGAATAAGAGAGTCTAGTAAATGAACAAATGAAACGTCAAAATGTTTGCCAAGTGATTGTTGCTGTGCACATGCACAGTTACATCTTTGCATTTGGGGGGAGGGGGCGTGGCCCAGATACGGGCACTCTCGGGAAGAAGGGGTTAATGAACAAATTAAAAAAGCCTTTCAGTTTGATAACTCCAGCCCATGCAATCGTTAATCAACGGTAGCATATATTTTTCATTCATTATTGATTGGGGTTTATTTACTTGGGGAGTTTTACACACGGAAACAAGTTGATGAATGTATTATTGGAATGAATAAATTGAGCCAAAACGACAATTCGAATATTAAACATAAATAACCAGTATGCAAAGGAAGCGTGTACAGTTTCTCATAGATTAATATAGCCTGCCTATGCCAGAACTTTGGAATTAAAACAGAACTGTATTCGCGCAACACACCGACCGTGCCCATGAAAGGAGAACTCTTCACTCACGCATGCATTCTATGACCGAGATCAACAAATCGGGCTGCCTATGGTTAAGTGTAGCCTACCTTTATTGTGAGTCAGGGCAATTTAGGAAGGAATATGTTAAAGCAGGACGAACATTAATTGTCTCGGACTGAACATAATGACGGCGCATCTTATGAACAATAGTTTTTGAGTCACGTGATCGGCTCCCCTGCAAATCGACAAATTTCAAGTTGATCAGCGTGTTTAGGCGGCCGATCAATCGGTGCATCACTAATTGTATCCCTTTTTTTTGTATCCCACTTTTTTTTCATATGTACAAACAAACAAATCTGATTTCAAGCTGCTGTAGGTTAAGATGCAATAGTTGTAAAGAGAGAGCAGAAAAGAACAGAAGAGAGCAAGACTTAAGACTGAAACTTAACAAAAAGTCCTCTCCCTACCTACAAATCAAATGATAGTTCTTAAATCTTACCTACAGCACCTTTAAGATATCATTTTGAATCAAAGTGTATCAAAGCGAGTGAGTGGGTACCAGTGGTGAGTAGGTGCTCCACGGCGTCGGAGTACTGCAGCAGCCTCATGGTGTACATCCACAGCTGCAGCCGGTACGAGTTGCCGTCTCCAGCCTTGGGGTCAGTGTAGAACTTCTCCAGGTTACACATCCCGTTGTAGGCTTCCGGCAACGGCTCTTTCTCCCCGGTCATCTTGTCCATGTAGAAAGTGTCTGCCTCGGGCATGTAAAGCATACCTATTGGAGAAAGAAAAAAGAGACCATATATAGAGAAGACTCGATTCATCAAATCCATCTATAATCGCCACACTCCTTAAAAAAAAAGAAGCAATACTGTGGTGAAAGAAATGCAAAACAAGTTGCTACTGTAAATGAATTGCCTGCTTAACCATGACCATGATCATCCACGGTGGACGTGGACGCCCCATCATAAGTGAAGTGAAGTTAAGCATCTCTGCTATTACCAAGTACCAGATCAATATGTATTTAGAATAGACGATATAAGCTATACATAACACATGATATAGGCCTAGTTCTGATATGATCAATGTACAGCTTATGGACATAAGTGTTAATTGAGTTCATTGATTACCTAGTCTATCAGCCAGCTTCTGCGCCAGCGCCCCTTTCCCAGACGCCAGGTTTCCATCAACGGAGATGATTTTGCTGAACTCTTTAAGTCTTGGAGTTGTCCTCTCGCCCAGGAAATAGGTCAACATGCCATAACGCAGGTTCCTTACCGCACTCGTGTGAACACCAGCCTTGAAAATACAATTTAAAACGAAATGAGTGTACAACAAACAACACACAACAAACGACGACAACAGACGTCCCGTCAAGTCCGAACGTCGCGCCGGTAACCTCTGCGACCGTGTGATGCTAAGGGACGTTAGCGTGTCCTTGTACATTTGACATTAATCGCACGCTCAACATTAATGTACGAATTCGCGATATTCCGTCCATACCGTCTGTACAGTCGTCGCAGCTTTGAACGCGGCGGATCCGGACGGGATAACCAGCCGGATAACCCTGAGGGCCATGTTGACGTATTCTGCAAAAAAACAACAGCCTGATGTCCGATGTCAAGAGATGTCCGCTACGAGGCGCGGGGCGATGACGTCAGAGGCGGCCCTCTCATTAGACGTCACAAATGTGTTTGAAATTATTGCCTGGCTCTTAGTATATTTTTGTTCCGCAAATAAGGTTTTTTTCATATTTGTTGGGGTGATACGTTTGGATTTAGAAGTAACGTTTGTAATAGTTTCCATGAGTCGTGTGTACAAAATACACAAATATATACATAAATACAAATACATTACACAACTAATAGTGTAAATGCAGCGTTGTGCTCATTGTAGTAATTATGAGTACGTTACACGCATATAACTTTTCATCAACAAATGGACGATCGTTCATCAAAATGCTTCCTCAATGAGTCTACTTGTGCATGTATTTAATAATTGGAAGGAAGTATTGCCTATTGTCATATTTACCAGTAGATGGCGGCCATGATCATCTGAAATGTTATTATGTCCGATGCGTACACAAATAAGGAAGAGAAGGTTGTGATCAAAGTGCATTGTTGATGTATCTTCATACATTTGACAAGGCAATCATGCCCTGTATGGGATTGGATCATATAATATATGGTTTATATGAATTCTAGGCTATATAATAAGAACAATACAAATATTGGATATTTATGGGACAAGGTTAACTTATCCTTAATGAGACAATTAACATGAAGACTTGCACCCTAACGCACCTTTTCTTACAGACACTTGCGAACTTTACAAGGTTTTACTTTGCCAACCATTATGAGTGTGACTGGCCGGCTGTTTCCTCTGTAGCCTAGGAAACCATGTATGTAAACACAGTCGAGCATCAGTTGCACCACATCATATTTCATCTAGGCCAGTGTAAGCGCCTAAGTCCTCCCTGCTAGTGGTGTAACTTCTTGTAATGAGACTTTAGCCTGGGCTATATTTGGCATAGTTGTTATAAGCTGGTGTTAAGATGAAATGCTTATTAGCAAATTCTATTCTACATTTCTATTCTGTGCTTAGTCTAAACAGAGGACGCTATCATATTCCCAAGTGTATGTTGTGTAATTATTGGTAAAACATAAATGAACATGCACACACACACACACAAACAATAATTCATAATAAACACTCATAGTTGACAGTACTGTTCATACACTGCCTGACCCAACACACACACACAGAAACCCAAGTAATTAGTAAATAATGTACAGAGCAGTAAAACAACAATACTCAACATTCATGTGCCTCATAGCTGAAGCCCTGTGAGGCCATCTGAGGGATTTGGCAATCCTCTGTCTCTGCCAAACTTCCCTTGGTTTTATGGCAGGTTTTATTTCAATTTCTGCAGCACAGAGTGGCTTTAACAGTGCCAATGGAGAGGCAATTTGCCTGCATTGTTTATAATTAAAACAGCTGGAACACCATGGCAACAACATTGATTTTTACTGCGCGCTCCCCACACCTTCGGACAAAAAACATCAGACTAGATTTTATGATGTTGATTATTATTAGGGTTATTATGTGATTTGTGTTTCATGTCGATACTACGGCGAGAACGCGAGCAGGTCTGCTTACACAGGCCGACCGCCATTCAGCTGGAGCTGGGAAAGATCATTGTCTCGTCTGAGATGAACTATTAACCAGCCTACGATTCAACATATTTCATCATAATCATTGACTTGAAATATGAGGCTGTTAGTTAGTTCGTGTCATTATTTGTTTATTTGTTTGTTTGTTTGTTTAGGCTCATTGTTTTCTTAGTGGATTGTTTTCTTGTGTTGATTTGTTTACGGGTGCGATGCTGTAGTTAGCCCACCACAGGTGGTGCTAATCATTTGTGATTACTGTCCGGTGAAAGAGGAAGGGCCCTGTCTGCAGACAAGAGCAGAGGAAAACATCAGACATGGGGCAACAATTACCACCATGCGTCTGCTGGCCACCGATGTGGTTTCTCCATCCCTGCAGAACGCACACAGAGCAATCCCTGCAGTTTGCTAATAATACCAGTCTTTAACTCTCCCACTGCGCCAGCACAAATGAACACAGATCCTGACACTCCCAGGACCATTTATACGACCCCATGTTAATTCTAATAGGCCTGCGGTGGAGTGTATATTGGGGTTCAGCTAAATCCTTGTGTGTTACACTGTGCTGGTCTAGCGTTCACACGCTATGGCCTTCCCAGAGGACAGCAGCCTTCAACACTGGGCCTGTTTTTAAAAGGACACTGAGTTGAGTTTGACAGACTGGTGAAACATCACGTGAGATAGACAGATGCCTGATAATCTACTCTGGCATCCACAGTCACATCCACATTGTAAAAGAAACTAAACAAGAAAAAACATTGTTCAAGTAAATCAGTTCTTTCCTTTCTACAATTCTTTCCTTTGTATTATTTTAATTGGGGGTTAGAAACGAGTGCTACTTAGGTGTTATTAATCCTGTGGAAAAAAGGGATCTTCCCAGAGAAGTTTTGTTATACTCACAAATACATCAAAACCCAGGGCCATTTTATAAATGTGTGAAACAGGATAATGCCAGCTCTCGTGATAGCAAGAGTAATACATTGACACGCAAAAAGGTTTAATGCCAGGCTAACTGATGAGAAGCAGGGCCGCGGCACTAGCAGAACAATAAAAGGTTGTGAGGTACAGCCTACCATCTCAACTGCTAAACGCCGCTGCCAGACCAAATAAACGTTGGGCTCGATCTGGAAATCAAGACATTGAGCCATAGTGTTGATGGCTATGCACCGGTGGCTGTCACACAGGAATGCACTGTGGCCATGCAAACAAACAGGAGTAATGAATTAAACCCATGGGAACAGCTGCACGGAGCTCACCAAGCGACCACACGTCAAATTCTGTGGCCAGTGGAGCCCGGACTGCCCTGTTCCGACCCCCACCACCACCACCACCCTCCTCCTCCACCCCTTCAACCATCCCAAACTGTCTGGATGACTCTTTGGCAGCTTTGTTTTCCTGCTCCATATGGAGGGGCTGTATATGGGCAACGCCACAAGCCGGCCAAGTGTGGGCAGGATATATATAGAAGAAGACGAAGACAAAGACAAAGACAAAGAAGAAGAAGAAGAAGAAGAAGAAGAAGAAGAAGAAGAAAAAAAACCTATTTCTACAGAGACAAAAGGAAGGGTGGAGATAAGCAACTTCCTGGCTTGGTGAGCTGGTCGGGAAGTGTTGAAAGACCTTTGCAACTCTGCACAAGACACACAGACTATTACATGTGCGCATGCATGAAGAAGACACACATACGCACAACACAAAAACATGCACACGCACTCTCTCTCTCTCTCTCTCGTACACACATGAAAACACATGCCCATGCATTCAGATGGAAGGAGGAAATACAATGACAAAGAATCGGTATTTCTCAATGTGATTTTTATTTTGTATTATTATTGAAGTGGTTTGTGAGAAGGCCTTGGAGCCATGGGCAGGTTCCAGACTTCTAGAAAAGGAGAATGTTGAGCAACTATCAACACATTCCAAAGGCAAAAGACACAAACAACAGCATTTTAAGAGAAAGTTAATTCTTGCATTACATTAACACAGACATTGCATTGCAACTGTGCATCGATCACATAGTGAACAATAATAGAAATATTATAACACATATAAAAAGGAAATGTGCAAGATTGGTGTCTTGCACAATTGCTGATGTAGACAAGTCGGTCTCAGACAAGTTAACATAATTAGAATTACTGACATACTTCAACCTGAATGAGGACATGATAGACAATCGTTATAAGGAAGTGCAGTGTGTTCAACACAAAGACTGATGTTTACAGAGAGCAGAAGTCTGGCGAGTGAATAGTCTCCATGGCAACTGTGGGTAACACCTCTTTCGCTGTCATGTAGGCCGGTGTGGCAATACATATAGAGAAAATATAGATCAGCATCACACCACCAAGAACATTCAAATACTTCCAGAATTAAGTGATTGCATAATTATTCCTCAAATGTATTATTGTGTATATTGAAGGATTATTACGAGGTAATTTCGAACAAACGTGGTTTAAGCAGCCTAGTGAATGAGCTGCATAGGCTACAGGCAACCGCAAGAGGCGCCAATAATCCGCGGAGATTCAATATTCAATTTAAACACCTAATCTGTCTGATGCACCAAATGATATAGATGCATGAGAAAAAAGTTAATTTGAATAATAATAATAACAATTTGAAACAAAAGGGAGTTGAGTTTTAATGTATAGAAAAATGTAGGCCTATTGCAAATATTTACTCGGTAGGCCTAACATATTTGGGGTTTACATTTTTCTTTATATGGTTTAAATTAAGGTCCATATGTTAATTCTTTATATGGTTTAAATTAAGGTCCATATGTTAATTATTTAGCATTGTTAATGTGGCAAACGCATGGCACTTGCGTTTATGACTTATTGAAGCCCTCCCATAATGGTTAAATGTTTATACTAACCTTGCCAATCTTAATAATATAAACCAAACTGGTGTGTGTGTGTGTGTGTGTGTGTGTGTGTGTGTGTGTGTGTGCGTGCGTGCGTGCGGGTATGGGATGTGTGTATTTGTGTTTCATGTGTGTGTGTGTGTATGTGTGTGTGTCCGTGCGTGTCATGTGTGTGTGTGTGTGTGTGTGTCCTGGGTGTGTGTGTGTGTGTGTGTGTGCGTGTCATGTGTGTGTGTGTCTCGTGTGTGTGTGTGTGGTATAACAGACTCCCTGTGCACTGCGTCTCTATAAATAACAGGTAACCGGATTATGCTTTTGAGTAAACACAG